>VYXC01008338.1:680575-785304 GCA_013397175.1 Platysteira castanea
TGGGCTGCGGGGCTCGGTCCGCGCACGCCGGCCGGAGCCCACCCCGAACACCTGGCACGGTCGGGGCTGGGCTCGGACAGCCCCTGTGCGATGCACACACCCCCTCTGCCCCCCACATCCCTGAAAAGTTGTCTCCGTGCCTCGGGGCCGAGCGTGGAAAATGGGGTGCAGGGGGAGCGGGAGGAGACTTTGTGTGAAGGTTAAGGAACTGAGTCCGAATCGCTCCTGTAGTACTGGTGGTGCTCTCGCCAAGCTGAAATTCAGTTTCCTGTTAATTAAAGTGTGTTGCCATCACTGATACGTTTGTATTTGAATACTTTTGTATTTGAACATTTATATTTCCCAAATAATTACAGGCTTGCATGACAATTTACCCTGAGTAGCCTTGGTGTCAGAACAAAAATAGTGCGAGCCCTCCCCTTTCCCGATAACTGAATTGACACCTGTGCGATAAAAACGTCAGTAGCTGTTATTTACTCGTTACTTATTTACTGTATCTCTTGGTAGGGTGGTTCGGCGCTATTTTAAATAAGAGTAGCGTTTTGGTGAAGCTTTTCAAAGGTAGCGTAGCGCTTGGCGGGGCATAGTTGCTGCCGGCAGGATGTAATCATGGAATTACAGAATCATAGAACACTTTGGATTGTAAAGGATGTTAAAGATCATCTTGTTTCAACCCCCCTGCCATGGTTGGAACTGATGCGATTGCATCGCCGGTGTGTTGTTGTTCGTGGCATTAATGCAAACTGATTTAGAGGGATTAATTACTGGATTTATTCCATCCAGCTTGTATTTCACTGTTTTGGTAGCGGGGGTGTGGGGTGTGAATTCCACTTACCCAGCTGAGCTTCCTGGTGGCTGTGGGGATGTAGGAAGTGAAGTTACCTGTGTTGCCAGGGATTTTCTGAACTGCTGTGCAGAGGTGCCTGTTGGGATAATCTCAGGCACGCTCTGCTCTACACCACAGCCAGGCTACTGAGGCTCTTGCTTTCATGAAAATCTGCTGAAAGGGCAGAAGGAGGATGCCAGCCTCCCTCGTTCCCTGTGGAGCAGGGGCATCAGGAATGCAGATGGTGACACGCTGTACAGGGCATGCATGTGGAAATGCAGGCTTCCAGCCAGGAAAGCAGGTAAGATCCTTTGGCTTCTCATGCTCACACTGATTTCTGTGTGTGTGTTCAGGGTTTAGTTTGGTTTCCTCGCCAGGACACTTGTGGGGATGCGCGTTTCTGCAGCGTGTCCTGGCAAGGGACAGGGGGGTGTGCGGTTCTCTGAGGGTTAGGGCTTTTTTTTTGTTTTCTTCTGAGGTTTTCTAATCTGTTGAGTGATGAAAAAACTCCTCTTTGTGTTCCTTTGCTATCAGGATGCTGGAAAACAGTTGGTACCCTGTAAAGGTGCCAAAGAAATGCACTCCGTACCCCAAAGCCTGCATGTTTCTGCTTAATAATTCTGATTACATGTGCCTTGGAGCTGTGGGGTCCCTGTGACGGGTGGGGGAGTGGTACGGACAGCAACTGCTGAAGTTGCTGGAGGGCTTGGTCCATCTTCCCACTCTTTAAGCTGGGAAATTTGGCTCAGCATGCTGATGACTCTGAGTTAGGAGAAAGGACGCTTCCCCAGCGAGGTGTGACTCCATGGCCTTGTGGCTGTGGATGAGTCTTTGTCTTTCCCCATTAATTTAATACGCTGTTATTAAAACTGTGATATATCCAGCCCTGTACCACTGATGTCGTAACAGAAGCCAATCAGTTAAGTGTAAAATTGTATCTGAGGAGTGTTTTGTCTGTCATGCTTAGCAAGGAAAAGGGGGAGAGTACTTGATCTCCACAAAACCCACCAAGTAAATTCACTCTGCTTTGTGTTTCCTCCCTAAGTTTGGTACTATTGTTTATATGCTGCCATAAATGCTCTCCTACATCACTCTGTGTTTGTGTAGACAGGCCCAAGATATCCATAGTGAGCCGTATGCTTTTCCTCAAGGGTTCTGAGACGATGTTCAGAAGGATGGGGTGAAAACAAGAATCTCTGAATAGCTCTGCTGTTGAGTGTCTCCTAAGTAGGAGGGCTGCCAAGCTGTTTGATTTATGCAAATATATTAAAGGCAGGCAGGAGGATGGGGAGTATGGTGGCAGCCTGCAAGTGCAGATTTGGGGTGTGCTGGTGGTGCTCGAGTGGCAGGTGGGGTCTGCTTTGGTTCGGGAGGAGAAGCCCATGGTGGAATCATCAGGTTCCTCTGCTTATAGAATCCCAGAATGGTTTGGCTTGGAAGGGACTTTAAATATCATCCAGTCCCACCCCCTGCCATGGGCAGGGACACCTTCCACTGTCCCAGGTTGCTCCCAGCCCCATCCAGCCTGGCCTTGGACACTGCCAGGGATGGGGCAGCCACAGCTGCTCTGGGCACCCTGTGCCAGGGCCTGCCCACCCTCACAGGGAAGAATTTCTTCCACGTGGTGGGAAGGAGCTCACGATCACAGTGCTGCAGGCAGCTGCTCTGGGTCAGTCCCAAGTCGTGTGGCAGGAGGTGAATGTGTGTCTCTGTGCCTTGCTCAGTCGGTAATTAATACAGAGTTTGTCAGATGTGTTATTTGTGTAATTATGGTGCAGCTTAAGACAGCTGGAGGTAATAACTCTGCCCCTTTTGTGCACTCTGAGACTTTTCTCTGCTACAATGTGCTATGTTTGCCATGGCAAGGTGTGTTTCAAGGGCCTCTTTTCTGTAATTTTAATCAAAATTGGAAGGATTCGGCAAAGAGGGGAGAGCGGGATGCTGGGTGTGGGTAGGTAGGCAGGGATGGAACTTGTACATTGTTACAGTCCTTACCGCGAGTGTTAATCATTCAAACCTCTCAGCCCTGACAGTCTCTTTTAACCGGTGAGTTTGCTGGGAGAAGTATTTTGGCTGCAGCCTCTGTCTAAACTTGGATGCAGATCAGCGTGGAAATCAATACTTCATGTCCCCAGCTCTTAGCACAGCAATAACAGGCAGCGCTCAGTAGCATCTCTGCAGCCGTGTGTCAGCACCCTCGTGTTGGAATCCTTGTTTGAATTAGTATTGCTTGAATTGATTGTGAGCAAGAGACGTGCCCAGTGGTCCGGGGTGGGATGCTGGTGATGAGGGGGGGATGCAGCAGAGCATTGCTGTGGCAGGTCCATGTTTAGCTGTGACCCCTGTCCGTGCTGGCTGCACCTCTGGGCTTTTGGCTTCATGGCTTTGCCCAACCTACACCTGTATTTTCGGTAGTTTGGTTAAAAGCAACATCTGTGTGGAAATCTGAAGTCTGGTGATGACTTGCCATGCTGCATCAGGCGTTTGGTCCGTTCAGCCTCATGTTTTTGCTTTAGTCTCCTTCCCACATTAAATGGAATACACCTTAATTAATTAATGTTGGTGAAGTGCTTGAAGATGTAACGCGCAATCAATTGCTAAGTGTTATTAATAACACCTCGCTCAGCGTTTGGCTTATCTCACTTCTGATTTCAGCGAGGCGCTGGCACACTGTGATCGCCGAGTCCCGGCCTGTGGCGGTGAGGACTGGTGGTGCTCACAGTGGATGCTGCCAAAATTCAGCTGGGAGGGGGGCAGGAGCTGCACCCTGCTCCTGGAACGAAGGGTTGCTCCTTGCTGCGCAGTTATCTCGGGTATGTGCAGCGTAAGAAAGATTTCAGTTGTATCTTGGTATGTGGTGATGCCAAGGGGCCAGGAGGACCTTTCTGCTCATGACAGCCTAAAATAGAGTTTTCTCTTTTTCCCTTTGATCTCAGTATCCTTTCATAGCTACAATGCAAAGACTTTGACTTTTGCCCGGGAGGCAATCAGTTACCTCTGTGCTGTTGCTATTTTGTGAGTAATCATCTCAGGCTGTTGAAAATGTACCATTTTCATCTCTTCAGAAATCTTCCCTGCTATTTGTTCTTCCAGAGCTGGAGAGCTGATACTGTAAAGAAGCCTGAGGAATTTGGATACTGCTGCCCAGTCGGGTATCAGGAGCATTTTTGTACCATGCTTATCAGAAGATCAAGGTCTTCCTGTACTATTACTCTTTCTAATAATTTCCTACTTTGTTTCCCTTTGTCCTGCGTAGTTCAGGGAGCAACTAGTTTCATGCTCTAAAACAATTGCCTGTGCTGGGAAATAAATCTGTGCTTAGCAATGTTCCCATGGTTGCTTTAGACGCAGGGAGCTGGCTGCCGGTAACACTCCAGGTCCCTGCTACATCTTAGTCTTTGAAGATGTTAATTTAAATATCTTTTCTGGAGCTTTCCTATTCAAAAGCCTCAACTGGCACGGTTAGCATAATATTTAGATTATCATTGCTTTAGGCTTTGTCCAGGGGAGTTATAATGAAGCTCTTAAGGATGAGTAAGCTCAAGTAAACTGAAGTTGAAGGAGGGCTTAATCCAGGGCTTTTGACTCCCCAGTCTGAAGTATAACCATGAAAATGGTGTTAGATTTGCAGGTGGGGAGAGGGACATAGAAATAAGTCTCAGTCTTAAATTGGGGAAGATTAAGTATGATTTTGTGGGTTGGGTTCAGGCACTCTCAGATAATCACTGGTGGGACTGGGTGTCATCCAAAAGGACAGTCAGTCCTCTCATTGCTTATTCTTTGTTCCTCCAGATACATCAGTGGACTTGGTGTTCTCTGTCTCTGGGGCTGAGTCTGGAATTCTCTGAGATGCCAAAAGAGGCTTTACAGCCTTGAGCAGGGGCTCCTTGCCCAGCCTTGGCGTGCAAACACCTTTCCTTGAGTGGTCCCTACTCCTCTCTGTGCTTCGAGTACCTCACTGTACACCAGGCACTGAACCCCAGCGCTAGCACGATGTAGAGCAAAACTTCAGTCTCCAGCTTGTTAAAATTCAATCCTCGCAATTTCTCATTGCCAGCAAAGCGTGAGATCAGTGCTCTGGTCCTGACACAGCAGCTGCAGAGCCCCGTGCTCGTAACGCGGCGTGCGGAGCGGGGCAGCGGCTGCACGTAAAACCCCGGGGAATCCGTCACCCAGGGCCTCATTTTGCAGGATGCATCCTCACCCGTGGGATGCTGAAGGCTCAGGGGCTTGCTTCTTGTTTCTTTGCAATCTCTTCCTGGTTTTTGTTTCTGTATTGTTTTACTCAAGTCTTTATGGGTGATGTTTTTGGGTATTGAGATGGATTTTGTGGAACCTCCAGCTAGATTATTTTGGTGTTTGGAAATGTCTCCTGTGGTAGCCGGAGGTGGGATGGGTTTATTTTTTTTAAGGAAAAAGAAGCAATCTCACCAGAATATGGAAGTAGAATAACTGCTTTTGAAAGCTTTGAAGCCCTTTCTGTAGTCAGCTTGTCTGCAGGAGTTGCAGAGGTGAGGAAAAGCTCTTTCCAAGGTTTTCCTTCTGCACCCATGGCCAAGGGCGGGTAACTGGAGGCTTGGAGATGTGATGGTGAGGGTTTGGAGGTGTCCCCCCAGGACGAGAGGTTGAGTGAAGGGGACAGGCTGGGATGGGAGGGGACCTGAGGTAGCAGAGGCTCTCCAGGAGGACGATGCGTCGCTGAAGAACAGCTTTGCAGCGATATTGATCGTGACTGAGCGTGACACCGGCTGGAGGCCGCGGCTCCCGGGGTATCCCGATACCCCTCGGTCCAGCTCTAGCTTCCATAATCTGATAAACTGCTGATTCCCTAATCTTGTTAGTGCTCTCCTTCCCTAGATCCCTGCAAGGAGCCTCTGGGATGGGGACAGAGCTGACCACAGGTGATGCATGCTGGCTGTTCCTGCCCGGACTTGGTGTGGGTGGCTTTTGGGTCAGGTTTCTGGTTTTCAGCTGGGCTTGATAAAATGATGGGTCTGTGTCTGTGTCTGAAAATTGCTGAACTGCAAAGACCTCTGCCTTGGAGTGCAGAAGATGAGCTGCAGCAGAGAAATGTTTTTGCACAGAGCAATTAGCAAGAAATGGGTTTTTGTCATGAGGATTTCTGACACTTGCATGGTGGGAGAGCTGCAGTGGGCAGGGCCATGTTTGCCCAGAGAAATGGAAAAAGCTCTTTTGCTGCTGCTTTTCAGGTATGTGGTCAGCCACAGATTTTAGATATGTGAGGCTAGAATTTGCTCTCAGGTTGCTTGGACAATGGGAAAGGAGCAGAGATGCCTACAGAAAGGTGAAGGGGAGTGTGGTGGCATCCTGGATCTCCTGTGGGTACCCAGTAGACCCAGAGTCTGGGAGAGGATCACCCCTACCATTGAAGAAGGAAAAGGGACTGAGTGATGCTCTGCTGTCATGTGGTCCAGGCCTGGGCTCATCCCAGTCTTGGAGAATCATCCTTGTCCCTTGTTGCTTCTGCAAATGTTTTTTCTGGAAGGAGCATCTCTTCTGAGGGCATCCATTAATCCATTTCTCACCCTTTTTGGTCCTTACAGAGTCACTCTGACTCACGTCTTTTCATGCCACTTCTTCCTCTAAATTAAGATTTCACAGGTTTCAGAGGCTGTATCTGAGAACTGAGCCTTTGGGTTTATCTGACAGGGAGCTGATGTGTCACAGCCTTTCCTGCTGCTGTCCTGTGCCATCTCTTCTTTGTTGCCTCACTTTGCTGGGTGGCATCTGGGGGACAATCCCAAACCTCTCCATCACCAGCTCTCTCATAGAATGTATGTTCTCCCTCAGTGGGAAGTTAAATCACCTTTCTGCAGAAAGTAGCATGTATTGGAGGTGGAGGAAGTTGTGTTTGGTGTGAATATGTGGGATGTAAAGAGAGTAAGGGAGCACAATGGTGTCCTGATGCCTATCTGCAGGTTTTTCTCTGACTCTTTTGCAGCAGTGATCAAACCTGGAGAGCTGACAAGGCTGGGAAGCAGTTTATTGCAGGAGAGGTGAAACAGAGCTTGTACCTCTGCTCCAGCAGATTGAGGCCATTGACCATGTTTGGAACAGAGAACCTAGAACTTGAATCTTTTGAGTTTCCTTTGCCTTTTCATTCTTACCAAATCATGGCACTTGCAGAAGTGGGCTCTCATTACTCTTTCATTTCAGCCAGAACATGAACTTGCCAGCTATTCCCTCAGTCACTGTACAGCTGGAGAGTTTTGCAGTGGTGAGTGCCTGCGAGTGTGCACGGCACAGAGATGATGAAGGATGAAGGCTGGCAGTGCACCCACACTGCTCCAGCCTCTTGCTTTTAACCAAACTGTCCATCATCCTCCTTGGAAACTGACTGGGAAAAGCAGCATGGGATTACTGCTGGCCAGCATCGGCTGAGTGGGGATGCCTGTACTGGGATTGGGCAGCATTCATGCCATGGCTAATTCCCCAACAGCAGCTTCCTTGCTCTAACAGCAGTGTATCCCAAAATGCTTAGTTTTGGCCTCATCTGCCTTTTCAGGTGTGCACAGGAGTATCCCATAACCCTTAGGGCTGAGTTAAAAGGTATTTGTGTAATTCTGCTTTTGGTCCTTGGCTGGTTTGAGTGGTCTCTGCCCTCCCATCATAAAATGGTATTTTTTTCCAGGGTATTTCCAATTGTTGTAAGATACGGTCGTGGGTCAAAATTTGCTGCAGGCGTGCAAGCCCAGGAAGTGTTTGCCTGTTTTCCAGGGAGATTTGCTCTATTAGGGGTGGAAAGCAAAGCAAATTGATTTGAGGAATAGATTTGAGGAACTTACTTTTGATGCTAAAGATTTAGATGCTCTCTTAAGCTGCAGGAGGGGGAAAAATAACATGTTAGAAGAAACCTGGAGGACTGCTGGAAAGGTTTATTGGAAGACACTGAGATCTTCAGTAGGAAAATCTCCAAATGCAGCTGCGTTCTGAGGAGCAGCTGCCCTCTGGTGTGGAAGGCAGGAGGGCACGGGCAGGGCTGTCACAGTGCTGCAGGAGGAGACCCCGGGGGATCCGTTTGCATCTTGGAGCCTGTCCCTCTGCAGTGTTTCACTGAGTGACTCCTCAGCAAGGCTGTGAGGATGAGCAGAGCCCAGCTCGGAGTCACTTGTTGGGCTTTGGATTCTCCCTCGAAGCTGAACAACATCTTTGTGTGATTTTGTGTAACTGCAGCGCGTCCAGAAAACAGATTCCTCCTCCTGTGAGGGTAAAATATTCTCTCTCTGTGTGTTCATCATTGTTTGTTCTAGCCTTAAATGCACCCAATTATTTGCTTTTATGTTCGTCAATTATTGCATTATCTGCTCAGGCAAAACCTGTTGTTTTATCCAGTGCAGATTCTTAACGTGAATTCCTTGACCTTTTATATCCCCTATAGAATATCCAGAGCTGCTAAATGGCTTTGCCCAAATTTATCATTTTTTTTCCTGCCAAAGTGATGGCTCAGGCAGGAGCAGGGGAACCATTTCAGGTGGAGACACGGTGTGCTCCCCACCACATTTGCATCGTGTAATTGAATCTGCAAAGATCGTTTTTGTCATCCTTGGGAAGGGAGCTTGTTTTAAAGCCACACAGGGTTTGCTCAAATGAGCTTTAGTTTCCTGCATGATCTCCTTTCGCGGTCAAGAGAGGTCCAGAACTGACAGCTCAGGGTGAGAGGGCTGATTAATGGGGTTCTTAAATTTCCATGAAAAGCAGAGGGAGGTGGTGAGGCCAAAGCTGTGCAGCTCCTGTGGGGGGAAAAAAACCTCCAATCTTTAAAAATATAAAGCTCATAAACAAACCACAGAAAGGCCACCTATTTAGTGAAAAAGCTGTATTTAATATCAAAAATTTCTGGCTTAGGTTAGCACTTTGTAATATAAGTGGACTTTGCAGGATTTATTAACTAGAAGGTACCCAGGCAGTTGTGTTGGCTTCAGGATGGATTCCTGCGAGGCCCTGGCGTCCTGATGCTGCTGCTCGTGGATGCTCTTGGGGGTTGTTGCTGCTGCTGGGTGAGGCAGAGCTGGGGCTGAGCCTGGGAACAGAGGAGCTGAGTGGATTGTCACCAGCTGGCCCCAAGGTCCCTTGTGGGCATGCCCCCAGCTCGCTGCCCAGCGCTGTCTGCCCCGGTTTAGGAGCTGCTGAGTGCACAGGCATCAAAGGGAGAGAACGGGGTGAGCAGGGCGTGCTGGAACAGGGCTTACGAGCTGCCACCTTGCCCTGCTTGCCCACGTTCTCGTGCCCTTGTCATTGCCTGGCTTCGCTCCAGCTCTGGGGCTCACTCACGCTCCCGGAAGTTGCTCAGCAGCTGCTGAAGTTTTGCTGGAGTTGTGTAAAGGTCTGCAGTGGCCCTGGCTCCCAGGACGAGCGTGTGGCCCCGGACAGCTGCCGAGGGTGCTCCGAGCACAGCACCGAGAACCATCTGCTGCTCCTTTCAGGCAGGGCAAAGCTTCAAAAAGGCACTTTGCATTTTGCCACCTTTGCAGAGGTCCTTTTTATGTGCTTTTCCTCCTTGGACGTGCATCATTTGCAGCGTATTTTGGTAAATGATGTAATTTAACACATCTCCTATGCCCTGCTTATTGCTGTCATTTCTGAGTGCACTCATTAGGGAACAGTTTGATTTTGGGCGTAATTCCTGTGATAGGCCCATTTACCGAACATCTTTGATTCAGCATTTCACATGTGGCAGGATTAATGGAAAGCACTTTACTAAAGAGGTTTGAATACCTTGTAGGTTCCTTAAAGATTTTTTTTTTTTTCCATTTAAATGGAGCTGTATTATCTTGGGCTGGGGTTTTTTTGGTGCTGTTGTGGTTTGTGGGCTGTAGTGTTTCCTCTGCTGCTGGGGTTGGATTGCCATGGACCGGGGCAACTGTAGGTCCTGGAAATAGCCTGATGCAAAATCGAGATGTATGATTGTGATTATTTTATATTTGTTTTATTTTGTTTGAGGAAACATGCATAAAATGCCGTGAGAGCTCTACCTGTTAATTAGCGTGACAATACCGTGGTAATGACCACCCCGAAGGATTAAAACCCCATATTCAGATAAGCATTAACTGTGCTTGTTGGCAGATAAACGATGCAGATAATATCAGAGGAGCAGAGCTGGCTGGGCTGTCAGTGACAGCCTGTCCATACCGTGATGTCAGCATGGATGCCTTTGACCTCATCACGATGTTCAGTTAAACCTGGTTTTGCATGGCTGTGTTTTCTGGTGGATGGGAATATTGTGCAGGGAGAAATCAAGTAAATCCTACATGGTGAGACCCTTTATGGGTAGCCCTGGGAGCAGTAAAAGCAGTATTTACACCCTTAAAATGTAAATTTGCAGGTTTGTGCCTGTTTTAGGGCCCTTATCAACCTGCTGATACACCTGGTTCTTGGGCACCTGGGATTTGGTGCTGCTGCAAAGGTTCCTATAATTTCAAAGGGTTGTTTCCACCCTTTGGTACCATCCTTACACCAGGAGGTGGCTCAGGGTTAGGATTAAGAGAATTTGGTGTGAGACACCTGTGGGAACATGGGTGACCTTATCCAGGTCTTTGCTGCAGCGTGGGTCAGGCCTGTGAGGCTGGAGAGGCCCCTGCGTGGCTGCAGGGACCTGTCCCTTTCCCGGGGACATGACACAGGTGAGGGGCCTTGTCAAGACACAGGTGAGGGGCTTTGGCTGTTGGGTTGGGATACCTGCTGCAAGAACCCTTATAAAAGTCACCTCAGCTGGGTGCTGGAAGTCACCCAGATACCTTCAGAAATGTTGGTGTTGGATCCTCCAGTGTGTTCCGAGCTGGGAGCAGCTGAGCTTTTGGATTCTCTCAAAGAAGGAAAATTATCCAAGCCTTGAAGACTTGCTGTGATTTATTCCGGCTCCTTTTAGTTGCAGCTGTACATAAAGACTCCAAATTGGGGGATATTTTGCTGAACTGCAGTTTTTGTGAGGTAGCTCTCATTTGCTAATTCATTTTCTGTTGTTTCTGCCGATGTAAGTACAAGCTTATTCTGCACTGATGTTTTTCATCTTTCCTGGACTTGAATCAGCAAATGAGTGTTGATATCCTTGTGGCAATCTGGTGAGGAGAGGGGAAGCAGAAAAATCAAGTGGTACTCTGAAGATAATTTTGCTCATGCTTTTTTATATCAATGGCCAAAGCTACTTACCAAACCAAGTATCTTGACTAAGAAGAGAGATGGATATTGTTGGCTTCAAGTAGATGGACGTAGTGCTGGAGGTAACTGGTAGGAAGTTATTTAATGTACTCTGGTTCCTTTGCAGCACTTTTTCATCATATCTGAACTTTAAGTGTGTGTGCACAGTTTAGAAGGTAATACCATTAAGCAGACCAACAGGAAAGACTAATATAAAAGTATAACCCTCTTTAGTACGCTGGGTTTATCCCTGATTAGCAGAGCTGCTCTGATCTTGTGGTAAATCTGTGTACGTGTCATTAGGAAAGCAGGATTAAGTTGGTAATTAATAACAGCGAAAAGTTTTCATCGTTGAAAATGAGTAAAAAATGGTAAGGAAAATAAACCACCACAGAACTTTGAATAAAAAAAATTATAAAAATAGATAAAAATATGAATGTTTCTCTTTATTCCAGTCTGTCAGGGAGCAGGGGTGGGAGGAAGGGGCATAGGTTACCACGGACGCAATGGCTGAGGTTCAAAGTAAGTCAAGGAGGATGCCAAAGTATCGTGCTGGGCAATATACAGCCAACTCTTTCTGAATTTTGCCCTAAATACTGCTGGGTGAAGCCGGGGCCAGCGTGCGTGCTCGTGTGCTGCTGCAGCAGCGTCTCCATTCCCCGGGGAGAGGAAGGGCGTGCGGGAGAGCCGCGCTGCTCCCAGGAGAGTTGTTCGGGTGTTATTAAAAGTATTATCACGATGAGGTGCTGGTCAGGCGCTGAACTCCGCAGGCACGAGCACGGTGTCTGTCTGTGTGACAAGTGCTGCTGCCAGCGGAGAATCCTGATGAGGATCCTGCCGGGCTGGGATCTGCACACAGCAATTTCCTTCCTGCTTGTTTATTCAGGCAAGCCTGGACTTGTTTTTGTAGTTATTTCGCCTCTTGTAACTGGTGGCTGGCAGGGATGATCAGCTACTTTCTGATGAAATCTTGAATGTATATGCGTATTTTATAGTTTTAGTTTTTTAATCGATTTTTTAGGATGGAGAACAGCACTACCAGATTTTTGCAGAGGATGATACCTGTGCAGGAATTATTTATTTTGCTCTTCAGCATTTCTTTCAAGCTTGTTTGCACAAGGCTGCACTGCTGGGAGAACGTTCCCTGTGTTTTAACCTGTTGCACAGCTGCCCCGTGCCTTTCCCGGCTCCCCTGCTGTGGAAATGAAGGTGGATAACCGGAGCTCCCGTCCTGTGGCTGGGCTCAGACACGGAGCAGCGAGGTCCTTATCAGCGCCTCGCCGATAAACCAGGGCACAAAAGCCTTGGCGGGGACCCACATCTCCTACTTATTTGGAGATTAAAAGCTCTTGAGGCTTTGGTTTGTTGTGAAAGTTAATTGCGAGGCGCTCGGAGCTTGGCGGGGCTCCCACAGCGAGACTCGTCACGCCGGAGCCGAGCCCTCGGGCGGTGCGGGGCTCGTCCGGGCCGGTCGGTGCGGGCACGGGGAGGGACCGGCTCCTCCGGAGGGCATTTCTCCGCAGACGCCTCAGACATCCCAGCAGGAGATGCACAGTCCCCAGGGGTGCTGCTCTCTTCCCCCTGACTGTAGCGTGAGCCCGGGCAGCGGGCGAGAAGATCCCACCCTTCCCCTTGGTCCCCCCGCCGGCTGCATCGCCGCTTAGGTGTAGCTAGGGCTGTGGTGGGGAAAGGCTGCCCTGTCGTGCTTGCGTCAAATCCCACCTGGAGGTGCCTGCAAGCAGGGGTGGTTCCTCAGGGGTGTTCCCAGCGCTGCTCATTGCCCCGTGCCCCTCCCTGACCCGCTCAGGGAGCGCCTCTTCTGCCAAGTCTTGGTGTCCCGGAGCATCCACCGCCACCTTCCTGGGGTTCTGGGGTTGTGACCTACATCCAGAGCCCTAACCTTTGAGGGCCTCCAGGTGAAAGCGGTGAGGAGGTGAGTGCTGTCGGGTGTATGAACCCAGCCTTGCCCTGTTCATTAGCATTTCAATCGGCTCGCCATGGGAACCTTCCACACTGCTGCTGCTCTCAGAGGTGGGACCTTCTCCTCAGCCAGAGGCTGCTCAGCACAATCCTGAGAGAAAAGTAGAAATAAAAGTCGAGCCACGTGATTGCAGAGGGACAAGGTTTGTTGTTTTCATTTATTTATTGATTTCTAAGATGCTTTCTGATAGCTGCTACTTGTGCAAAACTTTATGCACCAGGTAGTAGCTGAGGAATCTGGTGGACCATAGATGGGTGCTCAGGTCATGCTGGACACTGGGGCTGGCTGTTGTGGGGCTGGTTTGGACAGGCTGGCCAAAGTGGACAGTAGCTATCTGTGTTGCTTTGGGGTTTAGTTTTCATCACAACCTCACAATCCTTTTCTTTTGTTAATGATTTCATTAATGCCAGGGTCCGTGTGTGATGTGCATTGGGTAAGCATGTGGGGACCAGCCCAATCATAGAATCAGAGATTGGTTGGGGTTTTAAGGGCCCTTAAAGATCATCCAGTTCCAATCCCCTGCCATGGGCAGGGACACTTTCCACTGGACCAGGTTGCTCCAAGCCCCATCCAGCTAATTCTCATAAGAGGGGCAAAAGATCCCAAACAGCCTCAAGGACAACACTCAGAGCATTCCACATTTTAATCTCCATCCTGCATTTAAAATAAATGAAAATACTGCCCTGGTGGTATATTTCTACGCAAGCTCTGATGAAACAAAAGTAAATATTACTGACCTGGCAGCACAAATGAAAGGAGAGTGAGAAGCAATGCATGAAATGGACTGTCAGCCAGCTTTTGTTTTTCTGTATTGGTCTTGTGGCATTTCTGTGGAAGAGGCCAGATACGAAGTTCTCTTATATAATGCTCACATCACTGGACTATGATTGTATCCGACTGTCACAGACGAGGACGCTGTATTTATGTCTCAGTGAATTTCATCCCTCAGTTTGTGTGGCCTCTGACCTCTGGGGAATATCACAAATCCACTGTTATGGACTACAATGGCACATTTGATTTATCAACTCCATTAATGATCTGGTTGAAGGGAGAAACAACATGTTAATTAAATTCACAACTGGTGATAAACTTAGTGTTGCTAGCATTGGGCAGGACAGTGATTTAGGATGGAAAGGTAGGCAGGGGATGGCAAGCTGGGAAGCAAATGCTGCTGTGCTCATGGTAGCTGGCAAGAATGTAGAGATTGGGGATTTAGGGAGAAAATAATTCTTAGAATAAATGAGGGCGTTGGGCTGTCTGCAGTCTCCAAGGATTGTGGCCAAAATCAGTGTTACTGTAGGTGCTGCAGACTTTACACTGGTGTGCAGTGTGAAGGGGGCAGTGCTGGGTGGTTACACTCAGGACAAATTAATAGTTTAAAAAAACCCCTAACCTGCAGGTTGCCAGGCATTGAGTATTTTGGCACTGCTCTGTTGATGGTATTAACGTAAATTCAAGCTGACCTAAGTGCACTGGGATAAAAACAAACATTTACCCTCAGAAAAATCCTCAGACTGAATGTGAATTTCACCGTTGGCTTTGGGCTGTTTCGTGTTTTGCATTTCTTTTCTGTGGGTTTTAGTAAGGAAAACAAACAACTAGGCTTCACCTTGGGCTGGAGTTAACTTCTTCTCCAGTCGTTTTCTCTTTCCCATGCGTTGACACACGCGGTGGCAGAGCTGCAAGGAGGCAGGAGGTTGTACATTTTCAGCTTGAATTGAAAATGTTTGTTTTCTAGCATAATGCAAAATGCCTGAATTAGAGGCTGACTCGTTTCTCTGGAAGGATCTACACATCCAAGTGTACCTCTGTGAGATTTGAACTGCCCCACCAGTTCCAGGCTTTGGTGTGAACAGCCACATGCTCCAAGTGAAATTAATGTCTAGAGGGGTCTGGGCCCCTGCCCATGCATCATCCCCTCCCCTCTGCTCTTTGGGTTGTATTCCTGACCTTCCTAATTGTCTCCAGCTGAAACTCTCCCTTCTAAGTGAGCTCAGATGCAAAATATTTTTGCGTAAAGTGTTAACACATTCTCTTGAGGGAAAACCTCTTTTGAAAGGTGGACTAAGCTAGAATATTAAATCAAAAATACTTTATTTTAATAAAGGTACCTGTTGATTATCTGTGAGGAGAAAAATGCTGTAAGCCAGCTGTGAGTTACAATGTATTGACCACTACAAGGGACAGTTTAACCAAAAGCCTCTTTTTCTTCACTTAAGTTGGTGTAGGTTATTGGACGGAGACATTTGGGGATGTGTTTACAAGGAATGGCATTAATTATTGAGGGCTGAGCTAAATAAAATTAATTTTGAACAGGAAGTGAGTTGCTCTGTCCTTGTCATAACCTCTGGTCCACATGAACAGCACTCAGGTTATTGAAAGGCTGCTTTAAACTGAAGAAGAATTGCATTATCTTTCTTCTTGGTTGGAAGTAGGATGTTATTTGAAAGATCAATGACCTTTGTTCAGGAGCTACTATACCATCTCAAAGACACCTAGAGTTTGGGATTTCTTTAAAAAATATTTTGCAATCAACAATTTGGGGTTTTTTTTCTCTAAAGCTTTTTTGGGGGTTTTTTTTGTGCTACATTTTTTCTTCTGTGCTATACCTTGGGGTACAATTAGGAGTGTGTTCTGCAGCTGAGTGGTGTCAGGACTGCAGCAAGCATGAAAGCCCTGGAAAGGTAAATATTGCAGAGGATGGAACAGCAGTAGTCCTGGTGAAAAAAAGAAAGCCAACAGCATTTTTGGGATTTATTCACCCCTTGGTGTTTGAAGACTGCAGAGGGGGATTGAGGACTTGGAGAATCTTGCAGACCATGGATGTCAGTCATAGAATCTCTGCCAAGATCACAAAATCCCTGCATGGTTTGGGTTGGAAGGGACCTTAAAGCTCACCCCATTCCACCCCCTGCTACAGGCACGGACACCTCCCACTATCCCAGGGTGCTCCAAGCCCTGTCCAGCCTGGCCTTGGGCACTGCCAGGGATCCAGGGGCAGCCACAGCTGCTCTGGGCACCCTGTGCCAGGGCCTCCCCACCCTCACAGCCAAGAATTTCTTCCCAATATCCCATCTGTCAGAGAGCCCAAGATCTGTGTGTTGTGCTGCTAACAATGGCAGGGTCAATAAGCAAGGGGCTGAACGTGGTACTGGGGCGAGTTCCACCTAAAGCATAGGCTTGAGGAGTCCTGGGGTGGGGAAATGCCTCACTGTCCATGGGGGCACACGTGGGATGGAAAGCTGGACCACGGGCAGTGAGGGATGGGTTTAATGAGTGTGTCCCTCACCTCCCTCCCCACCTCGGGCTGTTCTCTGGGGCAGGGGCTGAGTCTGGTTCACGTGCAGCACCGAGGGGCCCCGAGATATTAAAGGAAAACTGATAATGCTTCCCGTGCTGAGTGCTTGGAGGCGTCCCTCGTTCCCCTGGCTGTTTTCTGTGCAGCATCCCTGTCCCCCACCCCAGCTCCTCCTAACGAAGCAATTACATGCACAGAAGTGGGCTCGCTCCCCGTAACGAGCCTCCCCAGGCTGGGGATGTGTCATGGACAAAGCAACACTAAGAGCAGCAAAGACCATCTCTTAATAGGAGTTTTCAGCAGTTTTAAGGTGAATTGCATTCACTGCCTTGTGATAGGCTTCAAAAGTTCCTGTTGTTTGATGTGTCGGAGGAGATCAGTCGCTATTTTGGAACATTAATTTATGCAATTCAGATCACACTTGTAGGGTTTTTTGTTTCCCAGCGTTTCTTGTTTTACTAATTGCAATTGTTTCACGTCCTCTAATCTATTATACTTTTTAATAAGGCATATAATTCATTATTTAGGTGGTAGTGTTCTGATAATTAGATGGGTTATTTTTGTCAGTGCTGATTAGTTGGTAAGTACAGATTAATATTTGAAGACTTGATGTGGTCTCTTGCTATTTGAGTTTCAAAGAGGTGATGTGGCACTTGTTTCATGATACTCCCAATAACTTCATCCCTTCCAGCCTGAGGAAAGTGCCAACAAATTGTAAAGAGGCTTTGAAAGCCTTTGGATCTTGTTTCCCCTGTAAAACTCCTATTAGAAAAACGCCTGTGAGTGTAGGCTGGGGGTGATAGACTGAAAGTGCAGCTCCTTGAGCAGGCAGCAGCACCGGGTGCCACAGGGGCCTGTACCCTAAATGGTTTTTGGGTGCACAAGCAATATCCTGCACGTTGCAGGGCAGGGACCTGCCGTCTGCTGGATATGTCCTAGAAAAGCCTTGCCCCTTCACAAATAGAAAGCCTTGGCCTTTTTTCTTCGCGTGGAGTTAATTGCAGTGTGGGACAATGCGGCCTTTGTGTGACTGTCCCTGCGCTGGGGACGGTTTCTGCTCTCCCCTCCCGCAGAGCTGGCAGCGGTTCCGGTCTCTCCCTCGTACAGAAGCTGTTTGCAGGATTAAGGCTTTTGGAGTTCGTTTGCAGACCGGTTAGTGAAGGGTGTGGTGGCTGAGGGGACAGAGTGGGCACCTGCAAGCTGTCAGGGTGTGGATGTCTGGGGGTGAAACATCCCAGTGTTCCCCCTCCCCTGCAGACCAGACCCAGTGAGGCAGTGGGTGTGCTGCAGTGTAATTAAGCACGTGTTTCTGGAGTTGCAGCCTTCTGCCTTGTCCAAGATCATATGAACCGTGCTGCTGGGAGAGATGATGTTGTTGGAGCCGAGCCATTGCATTATTTGAGACTGAATCTCTGGGAAGAGGGAATAAACCAAATGATTTTTAGTCACTTGGTCACCCCTACCAAGGAAACCACAGCGCTCTTCGGTGGCTCCGTCTTACTGTCGGCTCCTGCAACCCTCCCTGCTTTAGCAGATGGCTGCAAACACAAAGAAGCCTCAGGGATGCCTGTCACTGCCTGTGACCCTGGGGAAAGCAGAAACCACATCGGAAATGAGCAGGGATAAGGAGATGCCGAACATTTTTCTTGAGCAAAGAAATGTGGCGGAGGGAATGTCAGGATAAGCTCTGTGCATTTATCAGTGCCGCGAGCGCACCTCGGGCAATCCCTTCGCACCACCCCGTGATGCCAGGGGGGTTCCTGCTCCTTGGTGGTTCAACTTGTGTTAATGGATCCCTCTATCCACAAAGATGTTGTGGGGTTTGCATGCATTTCCTGAGCCCCTCTGCCTGAGGATGGGAGCTGAAGTCATGGAGATGCTCCCCTTCGAGCTCCTAGGGGATGAATTTGGCACTCGCTGTGCCTTTCACACGGAGATCCAGCTGTGAGCAATGGTGCGGTGGTTGTATGGATTTGGAGATGAGTTCACAGCCTAGTGGAAAAGCAGGGCAAGGAAAGCATTTACTGAAGTAGAAACAGAGGAGGGTTGCTGAGAGCTTCCATACTTCTCCCAGTTTCGAGTCTGTTGAGCTGTGGAAATAAATTAGGGGCTCAGCAACTGCGAATGCGGGACAGCAGGGCCTGTCAGGAGGGCAGAGCTGGAACAAAGAAGACTAATGATGTCCCCATTGCCCCACTGCAGTTCTGTCAGGCAGCCTGGGAATTCCAGCCCCAGTTCACTTGGGCTGTGGTGCTGGCATTGGCGCATCTTACGAGAAATGGCCTGTGTTTATGCAAGACCTCGCTGCTGCTGGAGAGGGGGGTCAGTGTAAGTTGGTTAAGCGGCCGGATTGCCCTGGTGTGTTTGCCACAGGATAATGGAAAATTCCTGTGAGGAGCTGTGCTTGATCTGGGGCCAGAGGGAACAGGATGAAGTCTATTCCACCAGCGAAACGATAGAAGAGTACACTGTGCATCTTCCGACGCCTGCTGCCAGTGTTTTTATAGGCTTGAGATTTTATTTTGAAGAAGAAGAGTATCGGCATGCAAGGCCAACCTGCAGCCGTGCCAGCTTCTGGCCTCGTGTCCTCTCGCACTGCCTGGGAGCCATTCCCCTGTATAATTTTGGAGAACCACGTGCAAAGAGCCCGTGACAGCTTCATGTTCTGCTTCCCAAGAGGATGGGGGGAATTCAGAGCTGTGGGGTCCCTGTGGTCCTGACACAGCACACTGAACACATGAGCTCTGCCAACTCCAACAAGAGCCTTTCAGGGGCTGCAGCGGCCTTTACATCCTCCTGCTTTCCCTCAGTGGGTTTGGGTCCATCCTGCTGCATGAATATTACTAAATACCAGCGGAATTTGTGGAGTTGAGGGGAATCTTAGAAAACTAGTGTCTAGTAAAAGTCTATGCAAGGAAGTCTTAATACCTCTTAGGACTGTGGCATCTTTGTGCTACAAACCCATTTGTGCCGTAAGGCTTTAGACTGAAGGATTCAACTTGCTATTCTTAGACTGTTATCACTAATAAAATGACTTTGCACTTTGATAGCCTTTCACTCCAGGATCTAAAAGTACTTTAAAAATGCTAATGAATTAAGCTTTTTGATAGCTCTTGAGTGCAGCTCTTTGTACAGGCATTTGTTCCAAAGCCTAGTGAAGTCAGTGGAAAGTTGTCCGTGTCGTTAGCTCTGGGAAATCCCTTAATCTGTCTGTCCCTGCTTGTCCCATCTTCAGCCAGAGCTGATGGCACAGACATCTTCTCATGCCAGGAGCCCTCATCCTTTCCTCAGTGGGATTTTTTTCTTGTTTTTCTGCCTGGTTCCACTGCTGAGGAGCATGTGGGGGTAGCAGTGCTTCGAAGGTAAGGGAGGGGACACACAGATTTAGGGTTACCTGCCTTGTCTGATGTTGTGCTCTGACTTAACATCAGAGATTTAGGAGGAGTCTGGGTTGGAAATAACATAAAATAATTCTGTAAGAGAAAGCCTGTTATCCCAGCAGTGATGCAGTGTCGAGCCGTAGCTCTGTGCTCTTTGTTTCCACTGTGGGCCTGCTCAAGGAGTGGTGGTTTCCTCCAGTGGGAAGATTTCCAGTCCAAAACCATCCAGTGGGCTTTATTCATTCACCCATTTTCAGTTTGTTGGAGGTTTAAACATTTGGGATCATGCTTTGGAGGAGACACGGCTCCTTCTGCTGTGGGACACAGCCATGGACAGGAGCAGGGGAGGGCTGGGCTCTGAGGAGGAGTGGGGTGGTGCTGGTGGAAGCTCTTTTGATCCAGTTCATGGCTGTCAACAGAACTAGCAGGGGGATTCTTCTTCCTGCTGTGTTAAAGAAGATAAAAGCAGTTCTGCCCCTGGCAAAGCCGTAGACACAAGACACTGTGAACATCTTGGCTCCCTTTCCTCTTCCAGACGTGTGATGGGTCGTGTAATGTCCTTATGTCTGATCAGCCATGACAATCTGTATTTTATGGATTTTCACTCCTTGTCACCCTGTTACAATCTCCCTTCTCCCCTACCTTTCATTAATTGTCTCTCAAAACTATCTTGTCGCTGCTCTGATGATTTTTTCCAGTGGATAAGCCTGTTACAGATAATCTGGTTTGCTGAATTTCCTTTCTGCTGGGCAATCATTGTAATAGCTGCCTCAGAGGATTTCATCCTGTTTGGTTTAAGGATGTGGCTTCAGATAAATATTCTGTTTCTCCATGGTTCCTCTGCTGATTAAGGTCCGCTCTTTCTCCTAAATAGTCTCTTAAAATACTTCTGAGTGGGAAGAGTTTCATGGAGACTTAGCCTGTGTTTGGTACTTCTGAGCAAACTGTGTGGGCCAAGATGGTCAAAATTCACTGTTGATTTTGGATGTGTCAACTTGGACAATTCAGGGGCAAAGGGAAGAAGAAAGATAAGGGAGAGAAAAGAGTTTTAATCCTTAAATGTGACATTGCTTGTACAACAAAGTATGTGATTGTTGGGATTTCTCCACGTGGCATCCGAAAGGCGATAAGAAAGTGGTCAAAAGGCACATGAATTCTCTGTTTATCCATTTCCCACCTATGCAATAATTAATAGCATCATTTAATCTCTCTCAGAATTTTATCAAACTTGAGATATTTGCCATCACTGCTCCTTCTGAAAAAGCTCATTTTCATCACTTTTAAAAACAAACCTTTTTCATACGTGCTTCAAGGATGCTTTTTCTTTTCCTTGTCCAAATCAGCTCTGGATGGAGGGTCAGGAGATTACAGTTCTTTTCCCAGAGTTGCCAGCGAGCTGCTGAATGATCCTCAGCAATTCGTTTGATCTTTCTGCACCTCATTCTCACAAATAAGGATGCTGGTAATAACTTTCTATTGTTAAACCTCTGGTAATAACTTCCCATTGTTAAAGCTCTTAAAGCTCTCGTATGGAAAATGCTACTTTTTACTTAGAGTAATTATTGTCATCATTTGCAAGCGAAGGTGCTGGAAATAAAAGTTTCTGCAGCAGAGGACCTTGGTTCTTGTTAAAAGGAATTATTAGAATAATTTTGGCTGGAATGACCATTAAAATGTGAATCAGACAAGTGCCTTTATCGATTTAATGGTTGAGCTAGGTGTTAAGAGAAATGGGGGGAGTGTGTGGGTTTCCATTTGAGGCATCCTGGGAATAAAGCAAAGCCTGTGCTGACTCCAGCTGAACTTGGTCTTGTCTGCTCTCTAAACAGTGTATGAGCTCCTGGTACGTAATGGCACTATGCCATTATTCATAAAAACCAACCAAAACACAGACCCAACAACAACCCAACACCAAAACCCCAGCAAGCCAACCCCGGCACAGGGGTGTTTCTCCCACCCCTGCTCCTCTGTGGTCTGTGGGTGCCCAGGTGACCTCGTGTGAAGGCTCCCTGCAGTAGAGGGAACATAACAGTGGCTGTGGCTGTCCCTGTGGTATCCAGATCCAGCAGTTAGAGGTGCAGGAGGATAATGAAGACACAGATGAGTTTGCTCTATACATTTCTCAATTCCTGGCTCCCCACCCTGTCCCTCATTGCCTCTAATTTTTACAGCTTGCTAAAAATAGGTCTTGGAAAAGACTTGGAGCTGTTGAGACGGAGACAAAGCAAGACCATAAATCACTTGACAGCTCATTTCCTTATAGCAAATATCCCACTCTTATGACTTTATGTTTATATTAAAGAAGGAATAAAATGTAGGGAGAACTTGGTTTGGTTACTGTGTGTTTCAGTTGTGTTTCTTTTTCCTTTAATAAATGACAACGTAAGTAGGTATGAATGGCACAAATCTTGTTGGAAAGGCTTGAATTGGGCATCAGTTTGTATCTTTTAAAAATGCCAGGTCTGGGGGTTTTGGGTGCTGGTGTGGGGGTTGGGGTTGGGCTTGCAAGGTTGTGCCTGGCTCTGTGTGAGGAGCAGCGGTGCCACACTGAGTGCCACAGCCACCACTGTGTCACCTGGTGGAGGACATCCCTCGTCTCGTGTCTGCCAAGTCCTTTTACCCTTTGTTGTCACTGGCTCTGTGCTCTGCAACCTTTTCAGTCCTATTCCTGCAGCTAGTGGGAACTTTGCCAGGAATTCCAGTCAGGGTAGGACCAAGACCTTGAGAGTCATTTCCTTTCCTTATGCATGCAAGGCTTTCCCGAGCTCTCTGCAAATGCCCCTTGATCTGAGGAGCTCTCATTAGGCAGGTCAGAGCATTATTCAGTGGCCAGGTTGGTTTTATTCCCTTGGGATATTAGCTTTGCACTCTGGCTGGGGGTGAGAAAACAACAACCACAGCTGTGGCTGCATTTTTGGAAGGCATGGGCAGCTTTTCCACAAGAGCTACATGTCTACCTCAGTCCTCTGCAAAAGCCCTGTTTCAGAGGGATCTGGTGGAGGTTGTCTCTATGCTGATGCGTGCTGGGACTCCTCTGGCACTGCTCTCTGCTCCACTGCTGCTCCTGTTCCCCATCGCTGCCCCAAAGGGCCCGGCCGGGCGAGCACAGGTTGTGCCAGAGCTCCGCCGGGCAGAGACAAGTCACGGGATCAAGGCTGTGTTAACAGCCTGCATCTTCTGCTGTGGCAATATGTGTTTCAGATGAGTGAAATTAGAGCCTTGTCTTGCTGGGTGCAGCTCTGGATTATCAGATCCATTATCCAGCGGTCATGCTGGTTGATCACAGCAAATATTTTGGTGGCGTTATGCACGGCTGGGTGTTAGCAATGTGTGATGGCAGCTTGGGAGGGATGAGTCCTGACAAGAGCATGGACAATGCTCTTCTTTCACCTGAGCTGCTGTTTCCCAACCTTAACACCTTTGCACGAAAAAATGCTCTGTGGCAGCCAGGGGTTAGAGAGTTGTTCTATCTCTGTGGCGCAACAACAAGAAAAAGGAGTTATCATTGTCCCAGGAGGCAGAGAACAAATTTAGGTCCTGGTCTTGCATATGCTTATCCAGCTAATTAGCTTTACTCAATGGAGCCCATTCAGCCTGTAGCACTTGTCCTTCATCTGTTCAGGACTGTGTGTGTGAATGCTCATTGAAACACACGCTCAATCGTGGTATTGTTGCACGTACATTGTTTCTTATGTTCTTGTTGAAGCCAGGAACAGTCTCTCCATTGTAGAAACATTTTTTTTTCTTTTTTTAAATGTAATACAGCTATTGCTGTGAAATGATGGGCTCAGGTAAATTTATTCTTTTCAATTCCTGGGTCTGAAATTGCTGAGCTCGGCTGTTTAAACAGGAAACAATATTTGTCATCGCTTGGGTTGATGTGGCTCCAGATTCGGGTGTCGTGCCAGCTCCAGGACCTTGAGTAATAGACACATAATGAGTGATTACCCGATTGTTGTCGGGTGGTTGTGTATCAAGACCTTTCTGTCTTAGCAATTAATCTGCTCGTTGATGAACACTCGACCAGCTCCTGCCGGGATCTCTTGTCATTTCAGTCACTTGGCAGCAAAAATTGCAATGAGACTTGTATCACATTTTGAAATGGATTTTTGCTGATGCTGTTTAAGGATACAGGAGCACATAAAAACGAGCAAATCTTGTATTCGGTGGGAGAATATGAATGCTGAGTGTGCTGAGCCCGGGTCAGTGCACCAGCTGCTTTTACTTTGCTTCTAGATTAAAACTAACTTGTGATAGCGACAACTGAGCTTAAAAACCAGAATTTACATAATGATTCTGTGTTAATGATATTAAACACAATTGCACTAACAATAGCCTGTTAAAGGCAAATCCACAGAGATTTCTTTTTCCATTTGACCTTGAGTGCTGACGTTTGACTGGCTCAGCCTCACATTTTTTTCTCCATGTTTGAACTTGAAAGGTTCTTTAATACTCAGCTCAATGTTCCTGTTTTGCTTTTTAAATTCCTTATTATTTCCCATGGCTGCAGTGCAAACTGATACCCCGTGCCAGGTCATTTCCAGGACTTGGACCTGAATTAGATTCAGTAGCTGGAAGGCGCTGGGCCTCAGAAATGTTTGTACATGATTCAGTTCCTGGAGGACAAAGACTCATCCTTGGCCGTGGAGCATCCTACACTCCTTGTGCTTCCAGGCACTGTGAGAAGAGAATTGTGGAGGCAGGCTGTTCCCAGGATAGTCCTGCTTAAAATTTCCCGCCTGCATGGCTAATTTTGAGTTTTGTCTCCTTTCCCAGCCAGCTTCTCTCTCCGAATCTTTATCAGATGCTAATTAGCATTCGTTCCCACCCAGCCCCGGGATGTTTATTA
This sequence comes from Platysteira castanea, assembly GCA_013397175.1. Taxonomy (NCBI): domain Eukaryota; kingdom Metazoa; phylum Chordata; class Aves; order Passeriformes; genus Platysteira; species Platysteira castanea. The sequence goes on from VYXC01008338.1 coordinate 705,065, forward strand.
AGGTTTTGGGGAAAGCTTTGCTTCTGGCACTGTTGCAACCCTGTCAGTGAAATCTCCCATAACCCCTTCACACCTCAGCTCCACTCCTTGTGTCCAGTCACCCTGAATTATTGCATTTCAGTCTTGCTTAGCTCAGGCATCTTGTGACGAGTAAGAGTTCAGATCAATAGGGGTACGGCAGGATCTGCAGCACTGGCAGAACTTCTAGCTGGAGATGCTGCTGGTCCTGCAGAGCTCGGGGAGCCACTGGTGGTGGCTGCAGACCAATTTCATCCTATAGTTTGAAACTCCACCATAAGCTGCTGCCTGCAGGGTCCACGCTGTGTGTTACCCAAGTCAGCAGATGCCATCAGGCACTTACTGGCTGTTGCTCCCCAACTATTTTTATTTGCATGCCTGGAATTCCTGCTTTCAGCTCAGCAGCAATAAATGAGCCATTTGCATAATGAATGGTTTTAAAATCTGCATCCCTGCAGTGGCTTGAGCCTTGCCCTTCAGAAGGGCTTGTTTGCTGGGAGAAGGTGGCATAATTTAAAAAGCTAAACTCCTCTGGGAAATGGATGTTTCGGATGGGAAATAGGTTATTTTTCAGCTAATTTCTTTTGTGGTTGCATAGTTAGAAGCAAGCAGAGAAAATGCAGTGTAGTGCCCTGTGATACTGGAGCAGTGGGGTGGCGTGCTCAGGGACAGGTGAATGTGAAAGAGGCAGGTGGGAAGGAGATTTGGGCTAAAACAGTCCAAGGAGTGCACCTGCAGAGTAGTGGGGGAACACCAGGGGCACATGTGCTGTATTGGGGTCTCCTTGGCAACTTTTTCATCTGGTCTGCTGGTGTTCAGGAGCACAATAATGCACTGAGCTCACTGCTTGGGAGGGGTCAGTCCCTTCTGATTCCTAAAGGAAGAACACAGCTTGCTCTGAAATAATCCAGATGAGGTGTGAGCGCTGCTGTGTCCCTGTGGATCCTTTTGGGATGACCCCACTTGTGACCATGAGGCCATCGAGTGTCCAAGACCTCCATGTCCTCCACCTGAAACTGGGGCATCTCGCAGTCATAGTGAGGTGCTTCACTGCTCCCCTTCCCTGGGGTTATGGAGCAGGAAACGGGATTAGGAAACCACCACCCCCAAAGGAGCAGGAGCCCTTGGGCACAAGGAGTTTTCCTCTGTGTCAGTGCTGCCAAGAACCCCTGCAACTCGGTGGGTGATGGGTTTGCTAATAATTCCTAATAAATACAAACCAGGAGGATGAATAATGCACAGCAATAACTCTCCTGCAAACATTAGCATCCCACTCCTGGTGATAAGACATTGCTCTCTTTCAAGTCCCTTAAAATGCTTTGCGTGTTTCCAGGACTCTTGTTGCAAAAATTCTGCAAGGCATCAGTTTCTGTTTGTTTTCCTTTAAACTGCTTTCAAATTCCTATTTGCCGAGGCTGCCGAGCACGTAGTGAGCTTCACGGGAGGAAGAGGAGATGAGTGGAGCTGAGTCCTTAATGGAAAATAAATGTGAATCAAAATCCGGCCCAAACCCTGTAATCTCTGCCCCACACGAGAAAGCTCCACTTCAAGGAATAAAAGTCGGAAAAAATAGGTTGGATTTAATTGCTTTGGATGCCGTGGCACAGCAGAAGTGCGAGAAGGCGATAAAAGCTGCAATTTAAAGCTCGGCAGCGGCGGGCTGGAAACGCCGGAGCTGGTGTGCAGGGAGATGGATACTCTATCCCTGGCACATCTCTGCTGAGTTAAGATAAATGTTGAGCTATTAAGTTCCTGAGAGCATTGAGAGGCTGGGAGAAGGTCACGTACTGCTTCCTCTGTTTTGGCTTTGCCTCTGCGCTGCGTCGCTTCCTTTGCTGAGCTGTAAGGAGGATTCCTTTCTCCTCTGAGATTCCCCCTGCTGAGCCCCCCAAAAATGCAGAGGAGCTCAGGATAGCCCAGATCAGGGCACAGGGGGTTGCTTCCTCCCATAAAAGCTCACAAAATCCAGGCTGGAGTCAACTGTGCTGTGTGGGCAAAAGTGGGGTAACAGCTGGGATCTGTTTGTCCTTGCTAGGATGCTTTTGAAGGGTTTTAAAACTCCTGTTCACTTTCTCTGAACAACTGCTGGTAGAGTCGTGATGGTCAGCATGGTCCTGCCAGGTGGAAACAGTGTGAAGTGGGAACAGCACCCAAAAAACCTTTGGGTACCCCCATTTCCTTTGTGTCTTGTCCGCTGAGGTGGAAAGAGGCAGAACAGTGGGGAGACAGGACAAGAGGAAATGATAGGATGAGAGGAAATGGCCTCAAGTTGCACCAGGGGAGGTTTAGGCTGAATATTATGAAAAATTTCTTCACCAAAAGCGTTGTTCAGCCCTGGCACAGCTGCCCAGGGCGATGGTGGAGTCCCTGTCCCTGGAGGGAATTAAGAGACATGGACGTGTGTCACTTCGGGACATGGGCTACTGGTGACCTTGGCAGTGATGATGTAATGGTTAGACTTGGGGATTTTGGAGGGTTTTTCCAACTAAAATGATTCTGTGACTCTAAGGTTCCATGGAAAATGTGCACAGGCCAACAGCTCTGCTCTGTCCTCCTGCTCAAATCCTGATTTCTCTGTCCTTGGGAGGCTGGGCCAGATAAAAGACTGAAGTGAGGGAGGACAGAGGAGGGGAAGAAGATGAATCTCCTGCATTCGTTATTCTGTATGCAAAGAACATCAAAAGCACTAATGGAAAAGCCTTTTTATATTTTTCATCAAAGCAGTGGTTCAGATTTGGCAGGCTGAGTTCGGGTCGGTGAAATATTTATGAATGGAGCAGCTGTGGGGCACTTGCTTTAGGAGGACAGCGAGCGCTCCCTCCCTCCTTCCCTCCCTCCTTCTTCCCTAAATATGGTTTTCCACTTGGTCCTTTTTTCTCCCCCTCTGCTTCAGCTGTGTTACTCCTGTTAGAGGAACTCGTAGGTGAGTCAGGACTGAGTTTGCACACCACAGGCAGTAAGATGTGTTTATTTTTTGCTTCGCTTAACTTAGGAGAAAAGAGGGGAAAGGGACAAACCAAACCTCAGGGGTGGATGGGGACAGCAATGGAGGTTGTTCCCTGACTTCTCTCTGCTGCTGCTTCCATGTTAAACCTGAAGAACTTTTGAGTTATTTCTATAGCTAATAATTCATCATGTTTGGGGTTGTTTTCTTCTAAGAAAGACAATTGCACTGACCCAAGTGGGTTTTGCCTTTTATTCTTCCCCAGTAATTACACCCATCCATATGTAGGGAATATGAAATTATTTTTGAAGGTGCTTTAATCCCAGTTTGTTAATTCCTAATCTAGATTTATAATTATTCTTTCTAATTTTGCATCATCACTTGGTGAGTAAGGTGGTTCAGCAAGCACAGAAGAAGAGCTAATACACAATTTGTGTTGAAATATCAGGTACCCAGGGGGAAACCTGGAGCACTCCTGTTCATCTGAGGGGATGGGAAAACAGCAGCTGGGGTCAGTGTAAACCTGTGTGTCCTTCTCCTAGGCAGTGATACCCTCAGTTTATTTTAATAAAAGTAAACTGCTTTTCCTTGTGGCTTTGTCCAGAAGATGGTAAACCCAGTGCTGTTATAAATGTGTGTTTTTCACAGTGATGCTGTGACTGCCCTTCCCTGCTGGAGATGGTGGGCAGGTAGCCAGGTGTCACCAGGGATGCTCGGTTTGGGATGCAGGGTGCTGAGGTGGAGTGGTGGCAAGGAGCTGCCGTGGCTTTGAGGAGAACATGGGAATTCTGGAGCATCTCCAGTGACTCGGTGTGTGTGTAATGCATGAGGAGGAACACGGCTGTTTAAAATTTAAAACTGCGTTTCCATCAGGGTATTGTGTTCTTTAAATATAGATCCTTTGAAATGTGATAACTTTGGTCATTGAAGGATACTAACAGTAATTGTATAAATATTTATGTCATGTAAAACAGCACAAATCAGTGGTGCAGAACTGGGATAGCTCTTTGCAATTTTGAAAAGTTGGCTTGAAATCTCATGTTGTGACCAGATGTGTAGGTGGGTCAGCCCATAAAAATAGGAACCCTTGTCTGAGCTCACTTCTATTTTAAAAAGTGCATGAGTGCACTTGAAGAGTGTGAAGTTCCAAACCTGCAGTTTATGAAGCAGAGTTGCAGACCAAGGTCCACAGGGGGACAGTGCTCCCCAGTATTCAGAGTGGGCACCCGAAGTGTTCTGTCGGAGTGGAAAGCCCTGCCTGGTGTCCTGAGGTGCCAGGAAGCCCCATCTCTGCATGGCCAGCAGAGGAGACATGATGGCACTTTGTGTTTGTTTGCTCTTTTAATGGCTCTTTTTTCTCCTCTCTTGTATTCGAATATTACAAAGCCTCCTAGCAGACTTTCTTATTTGATCCTCATGTTGATGTATCATCTGGTCAAACACCCTGTAATCACTTGCCCCTGTCCAAATCTGCTCTGGTAGGATGAGATCTCCCTTGAGGGGCCATTGCTGACCTTAATGACCATCAGACCTGTTTGGTTCCCTTGGTCGTGGTAAAAAATATCCTTGGTGATGCTTTCCCAGGTCTGTGGTGCCAAAAGGGGAGCACGGGTGGCCATCCCATTCCCAGCTTCTCCTGGTGTCAGCAGTGCCAAGGGGGAGCTGTCCCTCAGGTTGCCAGCATGGTCATGGAGAGGAGAAATCCTTCCCCCACCAGCCCAGCGATGGCTGGTACTTAATGAAGATGTAAAACCTCACACTCTCAGCACGGCATCGACTCTCCAGCCCCAACACAGCTTCGGCGGGAAGGAGCAGGGCTGTTAATCCTCCTGACATCCCCTTTGATTACCGTCATATTTCAGCCCTGTTAAACTGTTGGGCTGTTGTTTATGGGCTTCGTGCTGAAAGGAAGAGCTGTGCTGAGCCTGCAAAATGCTGCTTCATATCTGGAATGCTCGTCCTCACCACAGCAACCCAACCCCAAATCCTGCCCTGTGCCCGGCTCAGTGTTTGCCCCATGCAAATCCTCGCGTGGTCAAGCATCACCTGCTGCTTGGAAATAACCCCAACTTCATACAGATCTGCCTGCTTGAGGGAAGTACCAGTTTGTTGGGGGTAACCCTGTTTCCCCTTCCTTTTTTGGGCTGAAAAAGCCAAACCAACAATTTATTCTCTGCCTCCTTTCTCCCAGCCACTGTCTCGCTGCGTGTCCTTCACAGACAGATTGATTGAATTTGATTTTCTGTGGAGTCGTGGGCTGGCGTGTTCATTAACCTGCACGCTGCCCTTCTCCCTGGCCTTGCACCCTTTGCATCCATATCTTCTTCCATAGCCCGTGCTTTATTAGTCAGGTTTTATTTCTTCCAGTTGGCATTCCAAACCCCAGGGTTTTCTCATGTCCATCTTGCTTGCACATGTTTTCCTTAGCCTGCGGGGAGAAAAAATACCTTTCTGCTGGTCTCTGCCATGTCTCAGTGCCAGCTTGGACACCTGTGCCAGGGAAACCAGGGCATGGTGGTGCTGGAACAGGGGTAGGTGGAAGGTGCTGCACGGTCAGTTGTGTTACCAGCCACAAAAGTGCATTTAGGTCAAAGCCAGACTTGTCAGCTGGGACCCAGTGACCCCACTGACAGGGTCTGGAGTCACCAAGCTGCAGCCACATTCAAGTCATATTTTTGTCAAGAGTTTTGCAGTGAGCTTGAGACATTACCCATGTGAAAGGTGGGAGAGGTGAATCCCAGCCATGGCAAAGTCCTGCCCAGTGAATTTGCAGGTGCCTCCCCAGGCTGCAGCTCGAGCTGCTGACAGGAGATGCTGGCAGTGATTTGTGGGGCAGGGAGTTTTCCTCCTTCCCCCTGCACAGTCTGTAATTCCCTGGTATTATAACATGTCATTTTTCTAGCATACCTGAGGAGTCAGGAAATAATGTCTGAGCCTAGAGGGACAGCAACTGTGGAACCTCCAAAGAGGCGAGAGATGGAGAGATTAGAGCAAGAAAGGAAGGTTGTAATTTATTTCTCTTTTCCATCCCTCTTAGCCTGAAAAAGTGGCCGCATTCCTGGCGATCCCTTTATTTTACAGCTTTGAGCTTGTGTTTTTTTCAAAAGCCAGCGGATGCTGCCAGTTCCCATCACCTAATCAAAGCTGCTCTGAGGAAGGGCCGCCTCGTTATTACATCCCATTATAGCCTCCGGCAGCGGCTGTACTTCATAACCGCCCAGGAAAGCTGACAGGTAACCAATGAGATGCATATTCCAGTGACAACCTCCTGCCCCCCAGGGAGCCAGGACCCTCTTCGGCACCGGAGCTGGGCTCATTGTGGCTGGGTGCTTCCTGGGAAGCAGCTGGGACCATTGTCTGCCCGGCCGAGCGCGAGGCCATGGAGCAGCGAGGTTTGCTCTTTTGTTCCCTTCTAATTTCATTGTCCGTGGGGTAGGGATTGCCATGAAATGCCTGTGTGTGTGTTGGCTTGCTGGAAAAGGGAAGAAGCATCACCCGGAGATGTGAGAATGGCTGAGCCAGGGAGGTGGAGAAGGGGGTGGGGGGAGCTAGGAATCTGGGGAGGGGTGGGGGGGAAAAACTGGCTAAATAATTTTGTCATTGCAGGTTGGTATTGTACCTCAGCATGGCCTGATAGAGTATTAATTCCTACCTCATTTCACTGATGGGATCCTGCCCGCAGCCTAATGACTCCAGTCTTAAAATCAGCATAACTCAGTGCATGCCAGGCCTTGGGCACCAAAGGAAAGGGAATTGTGCTGATTTTGGATCACTGTCTTCCCTCCATCCCTCCCCATGCTTGTTTGTTGTGTTTTACTGCTTGTCATGAATTATGGAGGAACTGAAATATTTGGGTGTTTTATATTATTGGGGCTCATGCCATGGGCAGGGTGGGAGTGTCAGTCTGGATGTACAGGGATGAGGGATGAACTGGGATTGAAAGGGATTTTGGAGTTGGCCGGAGTGGAGTGTGGCAGCTGCGATAACTCGGTGGGTTTGAGTTAGTTTTTGGTTTATTCCTGAGTTACTTGTGGGTTGTTTTTCTACTTATTTTCTTCTATTGCAAAAATCCAAGCCATGCCGAGCGTGGCTGGTTCTGGTCTGGAGGGAGGTGCTGGTACATCCGAGGATGGTGATGCAGCAGAGAGCTGTGAGCAGTGTGTCCGTCCAGGCACACGGGCCCGGGGGGCAATACTGGCTGTGGTATCTCATTCTGCAAGGAATGGAGATGGCATTATAGCAGCCCAAATGACTGTTAGTGAGCACTGGTCAGCCTCAGATGAGACCTGTGCATCTGTCTTGGGTGGTTTTGAGCATCCTTTGGTCTGTGTAGAGGGCTGGGAGTGTGAGCTCAGGGCTGTAAACTGAGTGTGTGGACAAGTGGAGTCTTTCTGCCACAAAAGTGAATTTTCCCTTCTCTGTCATCCTCTGTCTCTGGTGGATGTGGCAGCCAGAGGGATTTCAGGAGCACATTTTACTCAACAGAGTTTGCCTTCAAATCCTCCAGCCCCTGAATGTGACAGCTGCTAAATCACCTGTTATTATGCAGAGAACAAAGCTGTCCTCCAGGAACAAAGAAAGGAGAATGGTCTGTGACTGGGGCGAAGGCAGAGCACGGCTCTGGGAAGGAGATGAAGCCAAGAGCCACCAGCAAAGCTGCCAGGACTCAATGGGTAGAGAAACCTCCCAGTGTGGTAAATAAAACCCCAGTTGATGGTTGAAATAATGGCCAGATCTATCAGCACTGCTCCAAACAGTGCCTGGCCATGTGCTGCAGCATCTAAAGGCCAAGGAAGAGCTGCATCCAGGCTCGGCTGCAATTATTCAGTTTCTTCAAGACCATCCTGTGTGGCTGTAAGGAAAAGCAGGGCTTAGACCTGGATTTCCAGTTGTTGTGCCTGGCTTTGCTGACCTGCCCTCACGCTGCCCAGTGCCCGGCTGTCTTCAGGGCTTTGCTCACAGCTCTCGGCTCGCAGCAAAATGACACAGCCAAAACCCAACACTGATTTCCCCCAACGGCGTGTTTAGTGCCACCTGAGGCTTCCCTGCCAGCTCAGCTGGCACAGCAAGAGATGCCCTTTGCTGCTGCGGAGCGAATCCCTGCTCCCAGCCTGGCAGAGCTGTTGGACACGAGCGCGGAGCCGTGTCCAGCCTGGCAGGAGCTGCTGGAGGCCCGGCCGTGGCGCACAGCGGGGTCGGGGCTTTCTCTGGCAGTTCTGCCAGTGCTATCTAAATATTGTTAATAATTAAGGACTCAAGCTGGGCTGGATATGCTTCCTGGGGGCTGCCACCGTGCACTTAAGCGACTGCACCCGAGCCAGCAGATGCCACCTCCTCTGCCTGATGGCCTTGGCCGTCCTCAGGAGCGGCGTGTGGGCCGAGAGGAGCAGCGACGGCAGCGGGAGCCCTCCTCAATATTTAAAGACTATTGATGGGTGAGTCGGGCTGGGGTGGTACAAAACAGAAGTGTCTAGACAGAGCGGAAAGCAGAGAGGCTGCTTTCCCTCGGTGCACGAAGTCCAGCAGGAGGAAACAAGCTGCTTTATTAATTCTCCCTTTCTTTTTCAATGAAGAAGTGGTGGGCTTGCTGTTGATGCTGAGGGAAGAGCATCATTTTGCAGGAAGACCTGGCTGGTGGCTCTAGATACCATCAAGCCTCCATCTTCACCCACCCCAGCAGCAGTGGGACATCTTCCCAGTGTGTCCAAAGTGAGAGTAGCACTTCACATTTTGCTGTTTTGTCAGTAATAATTAACTGGGAAGTAGGAGGAAGACTTGCGAAATAACTCTGGAAACTGAGCTCTTCAAGGAATTAGATACATTGATGGAAAGAGAGAATCATTAGTCTGGAATTAAAATAAACGACTCTTCCTGTAAATCTGCATTTCAGGGGCAAAGGGAGATTGTAAATTCTTTTGCTACTACTGCAGCAGACAGTGTTCTGAAATAAAGCTCTTGCAAGGGAAATACTGTTTGTGACCACTGTAATTTAGATTATATATGTTAGAGAAGAGAGGGGGGCAGCTGCTGAAAGCCTGGTCTAAAAGTCACCACTGAGCATTCTCTGAAGAAGAGGCTTTTTAAAGTTGCTGTAAAACATAAGGATAAAAGAAATTGAGCTCATTTTTCTCCAGGGACTATAACATCCTTTAAGGCTTAATTCTGCTTAATATTTTGTCTGTCCTCTCTGGGCTGTGTTGTTATGGTTTAATCTGTTGCAATGCAGTTTGGTGAATTCAGAGACATTTTAAGATAAATTTCCTTTTTTGTTGCTGAGGGTTTTTTTGGTGCAGAGGCAAGAGGCAGGATTTTAGTGTAAATATTAAATGACGAGAGGTGTCCTGCTTGGGTGACTCCTGCCTGCCCTGAATGGCCCTTGGCTTTGATTACGTGCTCAGTTATCCTGCTTTTTTCCTCTCTCCTGTCCCCCTGTTCAGATGTGCTGTGTCTCCGTGCTATCAGGGCAGGGAGATGAATAAATTGTATGTATCTGTCTCTGCTGTCAATATTTGTGTCAGGAAAGCACTTGTGCCATTTCTTAGAGAAGTCACCGTCTCTCTGCACTGACCTTTTATTTCTTTTGTGGATGGAGAGTTTCTTCTCAAATATCCTCTGCAATCTCTGTTTCAGCCGCTGCTTGCTCTCTTATCACTTTTAATACACTCACTATTAATCTCCCCACTTTGCATCCACAAGAGCCTCCCTGCTCTTTAACCCTTGAGGGGCTGCCCGTGGTTCCTCTTGGGGATGGCAGCAGCCCGCTCTGGGCAGTTCTGCTGAAGGGCATCATTAACAGCTGAGCATATTCATTTATTTTAAAACTGTTTTGCTGCTTAATTGCACTTGGCTTGGAGCAAAATGTGTCCTGCCTGAGAGAGGCCAGATGACACCCCCACTTCCCATTGATGTAGCATCTTGCTCATCTCCAAGCCACTCGGAGCTCCGGAAGTGACAGGAAATCAGCCACTGCCCTCAGTCCATTCCCAGGCTGGGATGATGGAGTGATGATAATTCCCAGGGATGATGGAGTGACTGGAGCAGGACCACGGTGCCTGTGCTCGTGTGGTTCATGCTTTGGTCCCCACAGCACGGCAAACCCAGTGGCACTGCTGCTCTGGAGCCTGGGCCATGCAGAGCTGGGTCCTTAACTTTCAGAGCAGGAACTTCCTAGTAGGTGCTTTTTGTTTCCTTTCGTGGTCTTTTTTCTCAATTATTTTGTTCCATTTATCCCAGCCCTTCAGTACCAAGTTGGTAGGTTTCTTGTAAACACTGAAGAAAGAAGACATGAGAGATTGTACACAACATTTCTGGCAGATAAATGTATGAGGTCACCTTTGGTTTGGCTTTTTTTTTTCAGGAAGAAAGAAATTATTGGCCCTTCATTAAAATTTCAGAGCAATGAGGGTTTGTTGCTCTGGTGGCCATCCACAGCAACCAAGTTTTCCCTCATCTGGGATGGCCCTTTCTGCCCTCTGCATGCCACACATTCCTCGTGTCCAGATGAGAGGGGGTCTGGGAAGTCTCATTAGTTCCTCGTGACCCCCCTGGCTTTGTGCCACTTTCCCAATACTTCTGACCTTGGAAAAATTCCCCTTTTCTCTCAGATTCCTCTGTTCAGCTCTCAGTTTAGGAGGAGGTGTCCTGACCCAGGGAAAGGGAATAACTTTCTTGACTTTAATGGAATTTGAGGAGCTGACAGGGAGTTTCCTGGGTTGCTGATGTGAACAGATCACTCTCTTCTCGTGCAGAATCCTGATTACACCCACTGCCAGTCACCACTGCAAGCGTTACCCTTCTTTTGGAGGGTAATGTCCGCTCAGGGTTTTTGTGAGCAGCACTTTAGGTTGTTAAGGTGACACAGTGGAGCCCACTGAGCAGATAACCACCGAAAGGAACGATGATTTGTCCTTGAAAAGCTCCGTGGGCGGTTCGTGAGGAAAGGGGAGATGCATTGACTTGGACAGCTACTTATAGAAAACAGATGTGCAGGTTAGGAAACACGAGTGATAAATCTGAGCCCATATGGCGGCTCTCTCACAAGCATTTAGAGTCACAGCAGCACGAAGGGTGCTCAGTTCCTCTTCTGAAAGAAGAATTCGTCATCTCTGGTAAAACACGAGGATGGGTTTGTTTGTGTGGGTGTCCCCCAAGCTCCACTCTTCTTGGAGACCTGCACCCTTCAGATGTTCTCTGGGTGCTGGGTGGGGAAGGAAGAGCAGGGGTATAAATCACTGGGGCAGGTTTGTGATGTTTCCTTGCCAGGAAGGAAGGCACCAACAAGTGCAGGACCTGTGCTGGTTTATGTAGCTGCCAGGTGCTTTCAGCAGCACTCACAGTTGGGCTGGATTTTAGGTCTAGTTTCTTGCAAAAAAGGAGATTTCTTGCTGCCTCAGGGCCCTCCAGAGCTTCTCTGCAAAGCTGAGGGATTTCTGTCCCTCCCTGCTGAAACAGGCAGGACCCCTTGCATGAGGGACACCTTCGAGGCACCCTCAGGAGGATCCATGTTCTGCTGGTTGGGATTTCAGCCTTTTTTCCCTTTCTTCAGCTTATAAGAAAGGCAAAAAAAAGCTCTGATTTTGTTATTTTTCTCAGACCTGTCTGAAAAGTGCTTTTCAAACAAGTCGGGGCTTAGTGGGCTGCGTAACCTCCTCTGCATTGGAAAGCCTCTTCTGCAGTCCTCCACCTCCTCTCGCCTTGTGGCATCTCCTCCTCATCAGCTCTTCTGAAGTCCTTTGTATGGGAGTCTGTTGGGTTTTATTGGCAATTCTCCTAGGTGCTCAGTTTATGAATGAGAGTCCTTCCCCCACAATATCATAAGGAGATTAAAAAGAAAGCTCGGATTTATGGGAAACAGAGAATGAATACATTTAGAACCTGAATAAAGACTGTAGAAATATCTCATAAGGAGGCGTTTTAAACTTTGGATCCCACTTTAACCCAATGATTACCATTAAAGTGTGGGTTGGTTTGGGGTTTCTTTTCTGGGATTTGGTTTTTAGAGATGACTGTGGTGCAGTTTCCAAGGTTTTTATCATTACCATGGTCGTGCTGCTGATCCCCTGGCCAGCTGGCATTCCTGTTACAGCAGGGCTGGGCTCTTGTTTTATTTCCATCTCCTTTTTGATGTATTACTGCACCCTAAATTAATTTCTTAACTATCACATTTGCAGCCCTGTTGAATGAATGGGTCTCTGGAGGGGACTACATTAACACTGACAAATTTCATGATACAGCCGTGCACAAACAGGCGTAGCCTGGGAGAAGAAGTAATTAAGGAGCCTGGTGCTCTTTGCAGCCTGGCTGAAGTCCATGTCCTCTCCCAGTGCTTTCAGGGAGCCCTGGTTTAGAAGGAAAACCACAAAAGCACTCACTGAGGCCACAGGTAGGAGGAGTGGTGGGGAATGAGGTCCCAGGCAGAGCTCTGGCTTGCCAAGGCTCACGGTTACCCTGCAGCAGCTCTGCTCAGTCAGACCTTGCTTGGAAGCTCATGTGGGCTCATCCAGCTGTTTCTTGCACTCCCAGAGCAGCAGGTCCCTGCTGTCCTTCAGTGCAGCTGGGGCAATGGGGAATGGCTTTAACCTGGCAGAGGTTTAGATGAGACCTTAGGAAGAAATTCCTCCCTGTGAGGGTGGGGAGGCCCTGGCACAGGGTGCCCAGAGCAGCTGTGGCTGCCCCATCCCTGCAGGTGTCCAGGGCCAGGTTGGACGGGGCTTCCCAAGTCCCTTCCAGCCCAAACCATTCTATGACTCTGATATGTTTTTTCTAAATATGTATCTAGGATTGGTCTGTTGCAAGTCTAATCTGCTGTGCTCGCCAGCACTGCCTGTCTACCCCTCCTTCTCTGCCATCCCTCTGTGTTAATTTGGCATCCCACACCTTATCCCAAGTCATTTGGAGAGAAGCCACCTGTTTGTCTTGCTGGTACCCTGCTCAGGTGTATCATGCTGACACCTCGCACGTGGTCCTGGGATGCTCTGGAAAATCCCCCCATGGCCATCTGGGGGCTGGGGGGAAACGTGCGGGTGGCACTTGTGAATGAAGGTGCATTAAACTCGGAGGTGATGACAGCCATGCCAAATTACCTGTTAAAATGATCTCAGTAATTATAACAGGAGAGCCAAATGAGGATAACGGGCCATGTAATGGCATAGGCAAGGCTGTAATTACTGAATGGAAGCCCTTTAGAAACTTGCAGGGCTAAGGACTTGCCTGTGATAGAGCCTGGGAGAACTGTTTAATAAACTTGGTGAAACCCTGTCAATTAACATATTTTAAAGACAATTTAGTATTCACTTCAGATAAACGTAGTACCATCCTCAAGAGCTGCTTAACCCCAGATTTTTCAGATACATTTCTGGCATTGCTGTGTTTTCTCAGGGTTTGAAGTAGGATTTTGTAATGTGAGGGAAGACTCTTCTCTTGTGCTTTGTTCGAGTTAAGCAGGCTTAAGGCTGACTCTGAAGTATCCCAGGAACTGAGATGATCCGGGAGCTCAGATTGCCCCAGCATCTTTGGAAATCCCCTCTGCTGTGCCTCCCGCTGAGGAGAAGTTCAGATGCTTTGCAGATGGCATTAAATTGAAATTCTTGTGGTCAGTCCTCTCGGGCTTGGTTTGTCAGTGGCAGCAGTTCATGTAAGGGCAGGAATAACTCGGATCCTCTGCATCCTGCCTGGCAGCACTGCTCCCAGGGCTTCCTTGTTATTATTCCAGCCAAGGAAGAGAGCTGGGCACGTGCAGGGGTCGGTGTCAGCTCTCTCCAGCCTTTAGAAGAGCAGTGGCTGGTGGTTGGTGTCTCGGATGGTTCCACATGAATCTTAGCTCAGCTTGGATTTAAGTCCTCAGGACAGGGTTTGGTGGGCTCATCCTGGAAGCAGCAGATCCAGTGCCTTCTGCCTGCTTTCTTTTGCAGCGGAAACAGTAAGGAAATGTGGAAATTGTGCTGTTGGGGAGCCAGCATTCGCTGTGGTGGTTGGCATTGCCGAGCACTGTTTGTATTGATTGGAGCAGAGGCAATTAAGAGCCTCCCACTGCTTTCACTGGAGGTTTTCCTACATAAGGAGGCTTGAAGCAGAGGGGAGGGCCATTACAGCATATAAACACTGCACAGGCTGGGGTCTAGAGGCATCTCACAGCCTTGTTGAAGTCTAAAATATTCCGTACTGACTGGCCAGGGGGCCAGCATGAAGCGCGTCTCAGGACTGTGTCTCGTTGGCTCTGCAGCGCCTGGTGGGGAAGGTGCCTCCTCCTCCTCCAGATGATGGGGTGGGGAAGTAGGGCCTGATCCCTCCTCACTGGGCTTCATCTCAGGGGTCTTCCTCCAGTGCAAATTTCCCAAAAGTTCCTTATTCCTGGTCTTAAGCTGGCCCATATCCCATGAAAGTCTTTTTATTGGGGGTGGAAAATTATTTTATGTGAGGAAGCTGAAGCTGTGAGAGGATTGTTTGCACAGAAGAGGAGAGTGCCCTTGCATATAAACTGTCCTCATGGAGAATTTCATGGCATTGCTTCTTTCTGCTCCATTCCATGCTCTGGGTGAGGTGTTGGCGTTGGCCACGAGCTCTGTCCTTGGCCGCTGGGACTGTTTCATTCCCCACTAGGAAATAGTTTTCTTGTGTTTCCTGGCAAGAGTTCACAAGTGTGAAATGTAAGATTTGGGATGGGTTGTAGGAAGTTAATTTGATCACTTGGCAAGAGAGCGGGGTGATCCAGTTCTCATGTGTTTCTTTTAATCTGTGTAATTTTGTCTGGGAAGAAGAGAGTGGCAGCGGAGGAACTTGGCTCTCAGTGCATTAACACATCCCTTATTGTCCTGAGGTTTAACATCTCTCTTTAAACATGATATTCTCCAGTGGCCCTTAGAGACCCCAAATCCTGTTTAGACAAAGTAAGCCTTGATGAAGCTGGATGTTTCTGGTTCAATAACGTGGCTGGGAGAGGGATGGTGTGAAAATGCTGGAGAAAAGAGTAAAACGCAGCCTCTTCTCACTCGTGCTACAATAGTCCTTCCCTCTTATGCAGGATTACTTGCTGGAATTTAAAAAATTGTGTTTATTTTAGTAGAAATGTGGATAGTTGTTTGTCTGACTGCTCCTATGATGCTGCCAAACTCCTGGGAAGGGCAGCAGAGCTGCAGGTGCTCCCAGAAATGCCATGGGATGGGAGATGGGCTGCAGCCCTGGGCCTCGTGGGTGATGTCAGCCCTGTGAAATCAGTGAGAGCTGGTGGTGATGGGGTGGGAATCAAAGAATCTTAGAATAGTTTGGGTTGGAAGGGACGTTCAAAGGTCATCTATTCCAACTCCCAAGGGAGGGAGGGGCTGGAGGAGGGTGTTAATGAGACAGAAACCTTCCCTGGCTTTGGGAGAGGAAACACCCTCCCCGTGTGCTGGGTCAGGCAGGTAGGATGTGGTTGTGCCCTCCTCCAGAGAAAGGAAGTTTTGAAATTAAACTGGAATTGCAAAAATGCATCTACATATTTGCAACAAAGCAAACCACCCAAGCTGTTTCTCATTTTCACATTAAAACGACGCCTTTGGTCTCGGTTCTAATTCTGCTGGCATGAAAACTCGTTTGCTGCTATAATTGAGAAAAGGTGGAGGAAAACATGTTTTCTTTTGCTTTGCCTTCTTGTGCATTCAGCAACTGAGTACAGTTTTCTGCTGCGAACTTAGTTTCCTTTTAGTGAGGGATGAAGAGGCAGGGGTGATACCTGGGAGTGCTTAAATCTCATCTTGGGAACCAAGGCCAGGTTGGATGGGGCTTTGAACAACCTGATCTAGTGAAAGGTGTCCCTGCGCATGGCAGGGGGAGGAACTGGATGATCTTTAAGGACTCTTCCAACTCAAACTATGATTCCATGAAACTGAGGGTGGCTCTGCACGTGGAGCACAGGAGCATCCGCGTTATTCTTTCTGCTTTGACCTGTGCCAGAAGAAACTCTGCCCAAGCCTATAGTGCACCAAAGCAAAAGAAAGGAAAATCCAGCTGCACACAGTGCTGAGTGACCCAAAGGGCTGAAACCAGAGCAGGTCTCTGGGCTGTGCAGAGAGAGCAGCAGGAGCTGGGCTCGATGGCCACAGCCACGGCCAGCCCCAGCCAGAAAATATAAAGTACTGGCACACTAAGCCTCTTGTTTGCTCTAAGGTGCTTATTTTGCTGCTAAGGGATTGTATAATCTATTTGTCTGAGTGGAAGCAGCCAGAAAACCTCAACCTCTGAAATTCCCACCTACCTGTGCTACACATATGTATCTATTCATATATATATATAATTTACTAAGCATGTCTTTACTAAATGCATGTGTATTTACTGATGGGGAGCAGGGGGTGTTTGTGTTTGACAGCACAGTGGGACACAAACCCCAGGTCCAAGGCCAGGTCAGCACAAAGCAGGAATGCAAAAACTCTCTCGAAGGCTGGCTCACATCCATTATAATATTACTAAATACCATAATCCTGTGAGCCTTCGCCTCATAATACGATAATGAGTTATTAAAGCTAAGGAGGGTACTTTGGGGAGGGAGAGTTGGAGGTTTTGAGTCTTTTTTTTTCCCTCCTGCCAGGGCTGAGCCATTTCTCTTGGTCCTTCTCCATTCATAAGAGAATGGCTGCAGCAGTTTCAGAAGTGAACAATTTTAGAGGCTATAAAAATGCCAGTTTCTGAACATCGTGTGCCTTTTCCAGGCAAGATGAGCTGTTGTACTCTGTTCCCTCAGCTACCAGCTCATTCCACAGCCCTTAGCCACAGGAGAATACCCAAGGCATTAGCTAAGAAACAGCCGTGCTCTACCCGAGTTGGCGAGCACAGCGTGGGCGATGGGAAAGGTGTTCCCAGGGCCACACGTGTGCTCTGCCCACTGTCAGCACACAGCAAAAGGATGCTCTTTGAATAAAAATGTTGGAAGCTTCTTGCAGCCACCTCCCTGTCTCAGGCCAAGGGCTGTGTGTGTTTCCAGTAAACCCTGGTGAGGAAATTGTGTCGTGCAAAGTGCCAGGACTGCGGAGGGGGAAGGAGCCAGTTCTTGCTTGCTTGGAAAATACAGCAAGAATGAAAAAAAGATCCAGAGGAATGTGCCAGCCACAATTTGCAAGCTTGTTCACTTTGGTTTTGGGACCACTTGGCAGCTCTGGGCTGTATTCAAAGCAAAGGCAGACACGTAACCCTTCCACCCCAGAGTGGAGGGAAACCTGGGTGCTTTTTCATTGCGAAATAGCCTTTATTTTACCTTCCTTTTCTCTGATCAAAAATAAACAGCTTGCAAAGTTCAGGTCTGTTGCTGGTTTTTGCTTTGCTGGGGTTTCAAAACCCTTTGGATGAGGATGTGGCTGCACCCCTTAGCCCAGCCCGGTGCTGCAGCACAAGGCACAGCTCTTCAAATACCATTGTCCAGCAGCACTAGGGTGTGTGCTATTAACCATCAGTGGCAAGCTGGAAGCTGATAAAGATCTTTATTATTTTACAAGCACAGTAATTACAACCTAGAGTTGTTTTCCTATAGTTTAAGTGCTCTCCTTCTCCTTTGGATATACAGGATATACGTGTTTGTCCTCAGTTCCTTGAATATCGCTGTAGGAACCAGGACTTCTCCCAGCACTCTGAATATCAAAGCTTCACCTTCGAGGAGCTGTTTTTCTTCTCCCCTTAATAGTCAACGAAAAAGTCAAAGAAAGAGCAGAAGATGAGATTTGGCTTGATTTGCTCCAGCACTTGTCAACTGAAGTGCTGAGGGATGCTTCCACTTTGCTGTCAGGGAGAAGACAGCATGTCGGGGCAGAGCTCTGGGGCGGGGGGCATCACAGAAGGAACCTGTACCCATTGTCTTACCAGGAGGGTTGTCAGTTGTGGCAACACTTGTACCACCTTCCCAGGTAATTTGTGTGCTCCTCTTGCAGTGGGGGATATTCCCAATGGAAAGGGATGGACGAATGATAAAGCCATCAGCCCAAGCCTGGCTGCAAAGCGATAGGTGGGAGCTGGCAAAAAGCAAGGAGTTGTTTTCCATACTAAAAATAATAATATTACCCATGTAAGTGTGAATACACATTTGGAGTAGCAGTTCCTGGGTAAATCTGCACAGATGCAGATCACTGGCACAGGAGAGCAGGGGTGTGTGGGTGTAGGAATGGCCGGGCTTGGAGTGTGGGAGGGAGAGAGAAATCCAGGGCTTTGTCCGTGGGCAGGGCTGTGGAAAGGGCATTCCTGGACATCATTTTTGAAATGTTTGTGCTTTGACCTGCCTCTCCTGATAAGGGAAGCAAAAAAGAAAGGGATTTATCCAGATGTGCAGCAGCCATCTCACCTGACAGCACATCTGGGGGCAGCATGGAAGTCATCTCTGGTCCCCCCATGAGGTCCCCTTTGTGGTCACAAGGGCTCTGCCATCATTCTCCTCCCAAGGCCATCACCTTGCCTTGTGTGTCCTGGCATTTTGGGCAGGTGCTGAGAAGTTGCCTTGGGCGCAGTGGAGCTGGAGGAAAGGTGGGAGAGCCCATGCCAAGGGAGAGATTGAAGGGAACAGGAGCTTTGCAGAAGGTGGCACAAGGATGAAGATACGATGCTCGCGTTGGGACAGGGCAACACTTCCCCATCATGCCTCATTTTCCTTCTCTTTTTGTTTTTTATTGAAATACCAGTATGTTCTGGTTCTTGCCCCCCATGTCGTCCTTGGGGCACAGCAGGTGGTGTGCAAAGGATTCCCTGCTGCGTTTGGCTGATCTAAATATTGACAGCCAGAGATGTGTCTACCATGGGATGCACCTCAGCTGCTCCCAAGGCACAGGGATACCAAAGGGTGGGTGCAAAGAGGTGAGAAAGGCGATTATCTCCCTGCTTTGGTGCAGCTGAGCTATTCCTTCCAGCTTTCCAGGCTCTGTTTCCCACAGCAAAGCCACTTGCTGGGTGTCACCTACACTGGTCCCACCACCACTGTCGTGACCAGCATCACTGCAAGGGACCATCACCACCCAGGTGACACTTTAGGTGCCTGTTCCAGCTGAATACTGACATAAATACATCGTGAGTGCATTTTCCCCTCTGGATTTCAGAAATGTGCTCTGTGCCATTATAGCTGGCAAATGAGCAGATCAGAGTTCCCCTGTGGTAATGTATCTCTATCAATTTATTTCTCATTAAAAATCTTACGCGCTGCAATAAAGCCGATAGTGAGAAAACAGTGGAGCTTTATAACCTGGTAAATCAGGCCTCTGCTTCTACACAAAAGCACCTTAGGCTGTCGTAGGGGTTTAGAGGGAAACCAGATCAATCCAGTGTCCCCCGTCCTGCGGCTGCGCAGTGCTGGGTGCAGGAGAAGGGGGTAAATCACTGCCTTCAGTGATGGTTACTGAAGAGTTTGGTGAGGGGAGAGGGATTGATCTCTGAATGATCTGCATTACTGACAGCTGTTTTTTTAATTCTCCTCCTTTCCTTCTGTGCAGATAAAAAGCCAAAGAGGTTTGGGTTTGATGGAACCTGTAGTGAAAATCTTTTTAATTAACAGTGGATTAGAACTGGAGCCGTGTTTTAGCTGGAATGGCAGATGCCTGTTTTTTCTGGGCTGCCAGGCAGGCTCCTAATAATCACTTGTGAAGGCAGGAGGATGCAGGGGGATTGTCTCCCATCCCATCCCGTCCCATCCTGTCCCATCCTTCACCCCTTACAGCATTTGCTCTGCTTGTGCTAAAGAGAATTTCCCACCCCTGTTTTTATCTGGATCAAATCTCATTCATTGCCAACTGAAGTTCACTGTTCCCTTTACTTTTGGGAAGGGCTTTGCTGGGGCTTTGCTCTCTTTAACTCCCTGACAGGAAGTTAGAGGCAGGTGGGAGTCACTCTCCTTTCCCAGGTAACAAGTGATAGGACAAGAGGAAACGACCTCAAGTTGCACCAGGGGAGGTTTAGGTTGGATATTAAGGAAAATTTTTTCCCGAAAGGGTTATCCAGCCCTGGCACAGCTGCCCAGGGCAGTGGTGGAGTCCCTAATGCTGGAAGATTTCAAAGACAGTAGGTGTGGCAGCTGGGGACATGGTTTAGTGGTGGTCTGGTGGTGCTGGGTTAGTGGTCAGACTGGGTGATCTTAGAGGGCTTTTCCAGCCTAAAGGATTCCATTCCCTGAGTCTCTCCATGGGGGCTCGGGGCAGGAGCAGGGTGCCCCTGCTGCAGGAGGTCAGGAATGCTGTGTGCTGGTGCCACACGTCCCCACCGCGTCCCGTCCCTGCCATCAGCTGGGCTCTGTCACGTCTGGGGGCTCTGGCCACGGTCCCGCCTCGCTCTAAGTGCAAAGGAAGGGAGAAAAATCAATTCCCATCAGCTGAACAGTGGCCTTTGATTTATTGCCAGCAGAGGAAGAAATTCTTTATCTCCTCCTGGAAGGGATTGCTTTGGTGTTTGTTATTAGGGAGCATTGCTGGAACGTCCCCCTTTCTCCAAACCCTGGTATTTTGATAACCTTTACCAGCTCGAGGACATTTGGACCACAGAACACTGCACATTGGGAGACAGAAATGGTCTCCCAATGTGCAGTGAGGAGAGGCAGGTGTTAGCCTGGTCTGCTGGGGTGGTCAGCAAAGCTGAGCTCTTCCCCATGGCTCATGGTGGCTTTAGCACTGCGTTCCCCCAGCAGATGAAATTATTTGTATTCCTTAGATTTCAGAGTCTGTTCTTGCACCTGACTGGGGTTATTTAGTGTGGCATTCTGGCCTGCAAATTGAAAAGAGCATCCCTGTGCAGAGCAGAGGGGTTGCCTTGGTCCTCCTCACCTTCCAACACAGTCACCTCTCCCAGCAGTGTGAGTCGTGGTGCTGCTGTAGAGAATATATGGGAACACTCTGATCTGCACCCCTGAAAGTTCCCCCATCCTTCCTCTTCCAGCTGAGCTCCAGGGCTGAAGCAGGAGATGGGCACACCAGAAATCAGAATGGCTGCAGGTTGGGGGCCAAGTGAGCAAGTGCAGATGCACAGCTGGCCTGATGTGTTGGCAGTGAGTGTGAGCTGATACCCTGACAAGTGATTAGTGCTGATCTTGCATTTCTGAAAGAAAAAATCTCTTGCCTTTTTTGAGGCTGCCTCTGGTCTCAGTCCATGACCAGCAGTGGTGGGAGGTGGGTGGCCATGGCTTGGTCTCCTCAATGGAGACACAAGGAGAATTCTCTCTGCTGAAGTTGCTCCGATCGACCCCTTTCCTGCAGGGTGACGGATTTGCAGGTGGGTTTGTACATGGGTGATACCAGGACTGTGTGATTCAGGGAAGATGGAGAAAATCCAGACTATCTCAATCCCCCTTAGTGCCAAAATCAGCTTGTCTCCTCGTTTAGTTACTCTGATAACATTTATTTGTGCAATTTCCTAGGACATCAAGGTTTTACATCATCCACAATCCATCAGTTTAATTCCCTCTCCAAAGCAGTGATCATGAGTCTTAAAATGAAAAAAAAGCCAGCAGCCTGATAGGCAGGAGGGAGCTTGTTTCCAGCCTCAGGCAATGCAGCCGCAGGCACCGAGTTCTCCTGGAGGGGAACCACCTGGGGTGGCTGTGCCACACCAACACTCCCAGGTTTTACGGGCAAATCCCAATTTTTTGGAGAAGAAGCTCAGTGCAAATGAACTTGAGGGCTTTGTGAACAAAGAGAATGTTGTTATAAGCCGCCTGTGGGTTGGTTTTGCATAGCTGGAGGTGATATTGACCCTGTCTGGGCTTAGATGAAGCTCCTGATTTCCAGCAACTGCTTTGAATACCTTCCCTGGGTTCTTTCCTCGTTGTTTGTTAGCAGGGAATGGGGAAAGTGGGAACACTGGAAGGGAAGGGTGGGTTTGGAAGACCTGGGTGGCAGAGGATGCTGCCCACAGCTATGGCAGTGAGCAGAGCTGGTTGAGTGCTCCCCCCTCCATGGACTCTCCTCTGTAATAGGTGGCCAGAGGTCAAGGTGGGTTTGTGACAAAATCTCAGTGTTTCATGAGTGAGGCATTTGGGGTTTTCAATAGAGTTGCCAGTGCAGATAAATGGAACACAAGGTTGGTGACCCGGGGGCCTGACCATCACTCTGGGCTGTGGTGCAAGTAAACCACAGAAATCTGGGGCTGCTGTCAGTTTGGGCCGGACTCTGGTGTGGGGTGAAGGTAGCTCAGTTTGAACTGTTGTGGCTGATTTAATCCAGAGTTCTTTTGTGTGATTTCCTGTGATTTTTGGTCTTGAGGACCTTGCATTGTGGTCTCTGTTGTTTCACTGGTGCTTTCATTCCCTGGGCATGAGACGTGCCGAAACGTGCTGCAGTAACCATAGAGAAAACCCAAAAAAGTGAAATTTAAAGGGGAAAAAGGCCAGTAGAGTCCAATGGACTTGTGCAGAGCTCAGCCAAGGACCAGAACATACCCAATGTGCTGCAGGGCAAGTTTTTTTCTGCAGGATTTTACAATGTAAGGCAATTACTGAGCTGAACAGGGTTCCTTAAGAAGATTATAATTCCGCCTCCAGTGCGGACCAAGGGCATCCCAATCGGGCTGCAGCAGCTCTCCGGTGTATTGGAATCCAACCAGGTCATTAGTGGTGTTGCAGCATTAATTACTCTGAAAGCAAAAGGTTAATTTGAAGTTTTGTGGGCTGCAGAAGGTACTGGGCAGAGCGCAGCCTTTAATTTCGTGCCATTTCGTGTAGATGAAATAGGAAAACGTATTTTTGCAGGAATGGTTGGTGGAAATGGTTGGATGTGCTGGGTGCAAGGAGATGCAGGGTCTGTGAACTCTGCTGCTTTCTGGAAGATAAAATAAAAGCAAAACTCTGTATTTCTTGTATTGATTTTCCTAGTGTATCCTGGATTTTTAAAAAAAGGCAGGAAGGATGGAGACTTGTCAAAATGAATTATTAACAAAGTCGTACTTCACACTTCCTTCCAGTCTGAGGAAGCAAAGCATGTCCTTTTCTATGATATAGCCATTTTTTAATCTCTTTTTTTTGTTCCAAGGAAGCATTTCCAAGCAGTGGGCATCCAGTTACTGCTCCGCAGTAACTCAGGGAACTTCAGCTTTCTGCCACAAATCTTCAGAGAGCAGTCAGAATCAATAGACAGTGTTTGTTTATTTTGATACAGCAAAGCAAGAGAGGAAGAAATAATCAGACAGGTGAGGCAGAACAGGAGCTTTGGCAGATTTTGTTTATATAGAGTTGTTTGGTTTGTTTTGGAAAAAATAAAATGAAAGCGCCCATCAGATTGGATTCAGATTTCCAGCACGGATTCCAAAGGCAGGCGATGCTCCTGAGCACAAAGACTGCCTTTCACACACGGCTCAAAGGGAAGATTTGTGCTTTTCTTGCCAGCACTCCCCGAGGAATATTTTAATTACTACCCTTCCCACCTGCTAGTTGGAAAGATGGTGGGCACTGGGGAGAAAAAGGGGATGGAAACCCTGGAGACCTGGACCATGGTATTTTGCCCAGGGTGGTGACTACCTGTGCTAAATGCTGCCTAAAACTCACCCCTGCCTGCTTGGTGCAGGAGGAGCTGTAAGGGATTTGAGGAGATTCCGTGATGGAGCTGCCGTGGCTCCATCACAGGCTCTTGGGATGGTTCTGTGGCTCATCCTGCCACAGAGCCCCCCAAACCAGCACCCCCCTCAAACTGCCTTTGCAGAAGCCCAGCGCTGGTTAGAGCCAGCTTGGGGAGAGGGAGAAGGCAGAGACCTCAATGCTGTGGAGCATCCATCTGGCCATGGTGTAATTAAAGCTGGCTGAAGGAACCAGGAAATAAAAATATCGCATAAATTCAGCTCTTTTTGTGTGTGCGTGTGAATTAATCACAACCCCATTCAGGTTTGTGGCTGCTCATCCTCCTGTAGCCCAGGTGGATAGCCGCTCGCCCAGCGGGTAATGCCCAAACCATCCGTGTCAGTGCGGGTTTGCCGCGGCGGCTCCGTCCCTCCCGGGTTTGCCCTGTTTGTTCCCTGCTCCGAGGGAGGGAGAGCAAACAGCAGGTGCCTTCATCTGCCTCTGGATGTGAATAAGGCTATTGATCAAAATATTACAGCCTGGAGGAGGTGATGGAGAGCTGTGCATCTCCCCCTGAGCATCAGGTGCCGGGGGGGGTTGGCTGCTCTGCCTGTATGTGGGATAAAATGGGAATGTGCCCCCCAGGTGCTGCTTTAATGCCACCTGTCCCTCCCGTTCAGCAGAGGAAGGGAAGAATCTCCCCAAATCCCTTACAGTTACTAAAACAGGAGTTTGCTCCCAGGTTGGAGACGAGTTTAAACATCTCATGATGCTTTTGGGAGAGCTGCCCTTTAAAAGCTGAGCTTTTTATTCCTACTGCTCCAGCCCCTTGCTTTTAATACCAACTTCCCTGAGGAACATTAACCTGCAGAGCAGAGAGGGGCACACAGGGTTCATTTTCACCTGGATATACCAGGCATGCAGGAATTATCCCCAGTTAAAATGTATTTGACATGATAGAAGCCAAACACATGCCTTGGCATGTTCTTTCCCTGCATTATCAGAGAGGTCCATAGAATTAAAATGGCTTGAGAATGCAGGAAAGAAACTGGGGGGTTCTGCACCCCCAAGAGCACCCCTTGCAGCTGCATCCCCTCTCCTTGCAACCTCAAAAAGGTAAAAATCACCCCAAATTTGGCGTGATGGAGTGTTTGCCTGGGGGATTTGCAGCACCCACAGCTGGAGCACTGGGCAGCTCCAAGAACTGCGGCCCCATCCGTGGGTCCAGGGTGCTGCCACATCTCCCTTGTTGAGTTGTCCCTTGGCTTAAAGGTTTATCCTGCACCAGGACAGGGCTGGGGGCCTGTGTGGAACAGGAGGAAATGCAGGGGGGTTGTTGTACAACCATTTCAAAGAGACTTTGTAGAGAGTGATCTCCCCTTCACCCCGTGCTCACCCAGATAGAGCAAGAGGGGGAAAAATGGGGGGAAACCTGAACTCCCAGGTCAGACAGGGAAGGGTGGGAGGTGGAACAAGTTGGAAGTGCCCAAATGGGGATTCCCTGCCCACGTACTGCACACATTGCAGAGCTGGGTCAGCTGGTGATGGTCAGCAGCTTCCCCACCCTGGGATTGGGATGTGTACCTGGGGGTGTCCAACGACACCAATAATCACCTGGGTTTTGGGAAGGTAGCAGTGTTCAAAGGGGCTCTCAGTGGGATTTAGAGACCTAAACGGCTTAGGTGCTCCTGAAAATCCCGCTTAATCTTAAATCTTAAATAACTGCTGAAAATGCACCCTGAAGTGAGGGATGCCAGCTCTCCAGCACCTCCGGGCACACAGCTTGCAGAGGTGAAATGGGGGTCATCCTCCGTGCCCCCCAGATTGCCTCCAGGCTGCCAGTAGGGAATAAAACTGAGCTGCCTGCTCCATGCCCGCCAGCTTTTTCCAGAATCGCCCCATCCTTAGCTCAAACAGCATCCGGGGAGTGGGTGAATTCTTAATTCTTAATTTAAAATAATGATTTTTTTTCCCCTCATGCCACCCTTGGCATAGCTTTTTCCATTTATTCTCACTCCCCTACAGCATCTCCTTTTCTCCCACCTTTTGGCTGAAGTGGAACTGTTGCGAAAAAAAAACCCCAAACAAGCAGGAATTTTTGGGATAAGCTGCAAAATCGACCTTGCCTGAATGTGGGGGGAGTGAGAGGGAGACGAGAACGATGCCAGAGATAGCTGTAATTAGGTTAATGTCTTCAACTGAACTTGGAAGCCAAGTAAAGAGGGGAAAGGTTGCTCTGGAAATGAAAGGTGGAACCGGATGGCTGTGGGAATTGCCAGTGGGATTTGGGAGCTTCCCAGATGCAGGTCAGTAGTTCTAGTCTGGCTGTGGGGCTGCTGGGGCGGGGGAGTCTCACAACAAGGGGTCAAGGAGCTGATGTTGGCAGTGTGTGTTGTCCTGGGGGTGCTTTTTCCCTTGCTGGGGCTCCAAGCAGGCGCTGGAGCTGCTTTTCCCATAGGAATAGCCCCTGGTGCGGGTTTGGAGGAGTTCTGCGTGGGAGCACGTTCCAGCTGGAGGAGCAGAATACAGGCAGGAAATGGGGGGAAAAATTAAATTAAAATCTAGGAGGGGAAAAAAAGGCTTTTTAAGCTTACTGAGGCTGGATGATGGGACTTTGTGAGTTGGCTGCTCCCCGTTCCCAGGATCTCTTCCCATGTGTGTTCACAACTTTGCTTCTGCTGCACTGGGGATGCGGGAAAGGCTCGGCTGCGAGAGCTGGGTCAGAGGAAAGAGAAAATAACGCAAACAAGCCCTTTCCTCTGTCTGTCTTTTCATGTATTTGATGTGCAGATCACCAAGGGGAGGAAAAAAATACTCGTGGAACCACAAATGTCTGGTTTGGGCATTTTCAGGGAGTTTTGTTTAAATGATATCCTAGGCAAAGGAGCTGGCACACGAGCTGACAGCAGCTTGGTTTAAGCCGAGGGTTACGGGAGCTGGGCTGAGCTTGGGCCAGAGCTGCAGGAAGGCAAAACTCGGGCGAGCTGCAGGCGCTGGCAGGGACCAGCACTCGCTGAGGCGGCGGCGCAGGTGGCAGCTCGGGCTGGGAGCTGGAGGACTTTTCCTCTTCTCCATCCCAAATCCAACATGAGCTTTTAAACCACGCTCTGGTGCTGCCAATTTTCCCCTTATTCCCATCACCTTTTATCCCAGGCCAGGAGAGGGGCTGGGATGGCACCTCCTTGCCCCCCACCCTTGTGTTGAACTCTCAGAGCCGTCTGGGGGGCAGTTTGTCCAGGTGGGGTGTTCGGAGGTGTCTGTTTGCAGGAACAAACCCCGTACCTGCAGCGAAACCTTGGGCACGGTCGCTCATGGGTTTTATCTGGCAGCGGATAAAATATTCCTTTCCAATGCACTTGGCAAACAAATGAGCGAGGCAGAGCTGCAGATTGTGTTTGCTCATGGTAACAGGCTGCCAAGGAATGCATAAACCGCTATTCACTGGGAGGGAAATTCCTCCCTTTCATGTGAGGAGTCAGGGCTGCAGAGCCCGGGATTGCAGCTCTTCTGAAATGCTGCTTCTTGCTCTGTGTTTTGCTGCAGGTTTTTTTGGGGGGGATATTAATGCTGCTGTGCTGAGGGGGGGCTCGAGGGAGCAGAGCTGTGGCTGATGCTGATTCATGGTGAGATCCTCGGGGCTCCAGCGGATCTTTAGGCAGCGGAGATAAATGCCAGGGGTCTGCTGCGTGGGGAGGAATTAGGTCTGTGCTTGCATCTGTAGTGCCCTGGCCGCTCTGGGGACAGCTGCTGCTTAGCTGCATCTCCAAAGATGATTTTGGAGCTTAATCCAGTTAGATGGAGCGTTCCCCAGCTCCCCACATCCTCCTGGGACTTATTTCTGGGATGCTGAATGTCTTGCAGTGAGGACCATGAAGTTCCCTGTCCTTGGCAGCCCGTGCTGCGGAGTGCCAGGGGCATTTTCCGTGGGAGGATGCAGGGGCCGGGGCAGCGCGTGTGTCACATGTGCAGTGGGGTGTAGTGGGGATTTTGGGGTGCGTGGTCCCTGAGGAAAGGGGACTCACCAGTTCCCAGCACACACTGGCTGGGGCTGAGCATCCCAGCTGCCCCTCAGCTCCCCACATCCACTGGGAACCACTCCATGGATTTCCACTTGGAAACAGTCTTTGGCTTTGAAGTTAACATTTGCAGCTTTGGGGATAGATAAGAGGAGAACTGGGGGATAGGGAGATGATGGAGAGTATTCATGTGTGGAATTATCTCTTGCAAATATTTTTTTTTTGGAGTGTGCTTCCTTCCCCTCCTCATTGGGGGTATTAATTTAAAACATGCTTTCGACTCCAAATTAAACAATTTAAATTAAAAAGCCTCCATGTATAAGTGAGTAATGTTAAGACTGCATTAAATTAATCTTGGGAACCCCTCCAGAAGGTGGAGAGGACCTGGGAAGTGCAGAGTCCGTGGTGCATTGCAGGATCCAGAGGGGCTGGTGGGAATGTCCCTGTGTGAGCTGAGGGTAAGGACGAGTATCCTGAGGCAGTAAAATCCTACACAAGTGAGCCCGAGGAGCAAGCAGTAATTGTTCTGCAGAAAACAAGGGGGGAACAATCAATTTTCAGCCTTTGGGGGGGCTGAGCATCCCTTTGGTCAACGTGGCAGCCTCCCTTGTCCCTCCCTCGCTGGATGTTGCAGAGTATAAAAGGCCTGTAATGATTAAAATGGTGTGTTCAGGAGAATTTAGCCTCTCATTTGGTTTGTTCTAATGACCCTTCAACAACTGCTGTGGAAAGTAATGGGCTTTGTGGCAATTACCTAACCAGGGAAATGCTGTATGCGGGTGGCTGGGATTTGGGCTGGGAGCTGGGATGATTCTCCATGTTTTCTGTAAGGCACAGCTGCTCCCTAAAACATTTTGGCAGTGCTCGCAGAGCCATCAGCCCTTCTTCCCTTGTGGGGTTTGCTTCCTCCACCACCCCTAATCCCACACTGGGTGCTCGCTGAGGTGCTCCCTGTGCCGGAGGAAATGCTGCTGGCACCGAGGGCTCAGCCCCTGGGGTTGCCTCTGTGCCCCATTTTTGCTTCATCAGGGCAGGCACTGTTATGACTCCCTCAAAAAAAACCTCCTGGCTTATCTAGAAATTAAGTTTTCGATTCACATTTGCAACAGGTTTGCAGTTCCTCTGGGTTTACCTGCATCTTTCCTCAAATACCTGGTGCACTCAAAAGCCCAGTAGTAGGTAAAAGAAACCCGGTATCACATATGGATTTCTCTGTTCCTGCCTCACTCTGTGTTGTACCTTGTGCCACCAGCACAATCCAAACTCATTATTTTCCCCACATGGCTCTTTTGATCTGCTTTTCTTCCCTTCCTCTGCTGTGACAGCAGAGCAGAGACCATGAGAAGTGGCTGGAGCAAATGCCATTTGTCTGGTCCTCAGGTCCAAACAATTTGGATTAAAATATGTCTTAAAATTAAACACCCAGCCCTTAAAATATAATCATTTCCTCAAGAACACCCTTTTCCTCCCTGGAGTACATTTGAAGAGAGACTCCTGTGTGTAAATCTCCTGTGCTCCTGTTACAGGGTGGTGAAGGCTTTAAACCCCCTTGAAGGTATAAATGGGACCTGGTGGTGTGAACTGAGCCCAAATCTGACAGCTGCTGTGGAGGGTGGAAAGGAACCTGCTCCCAAACGTGCAGTTCCCAGAGAAAAGCCAGCGCTGGGACAAACCTCCTTGTCCTGCATGCACCACGTCCTCATCTCTATTCACGCTGGGGAGAGCTTTGTGTGGTGCTGCCCTCTCACAGCCAGGCTCAGGGCAATGAACAGCTCCAGGGAGCTCGGTTGGTGACCCTAAATCTAAAAATAAAATGTTATAAAAATTAAAAAAAAAAAAAAAAAAGGGACAAAAACTTTTCCTCAATTGCAAATCATTTCCCAGTGGTTCCCAACTAAAACAAGTGTGTTAAGCACCACAGATAATATCCAGTCCTGCCCTATTTATAGCTGGGAAGGCAGAGCAGAGTTTCTTTTGGACACGTTTTCTCTGGAGATGCTGCTTGGGATGCTGCAAGGATTTCTCTGGAGGGCAGCTGGTGCTTCCAGCCCTCCTGGGAGTGCAGCCTCCCCTCAGGGCTGCTTTCAGCCTGTCCAGCTCGGTTACATCCACAAAGGAAGGGAATTTCTGACACCTTGCAGGTGGCGTGGTTTAGAGTTGCTTTTCCCCATGTAATAAACCATAGTCACAGGACACCCAATTTCCAATGTCTGCTCCCCAAACTCCCAGCACGCAGGTCCCCCTGTACACCTCTGTTGCTGTATTTTGGTTTTCTCCACAATGCTCACAGCTGCCAATGCCTGGAAAAACTGCCTTTGCTGAATTCCCCTGGAGCCCTGCTTTCCTTCCCTGGCCAGAGCTGGATCAAACAGTATCTCTGCCACGCTTTGGAGATAAGGCAGGAGCTGAGCAAACCTGCCACTATCTCTGCTTTAATTTTTCTTTGCAAATAGTGTGGAGCCAATGCTCAGATCAGCTTCTCTTATCAGAGGGATAATAACTGGCTCACTAACCAACATAATTCCTCTATAACCCCCAGCACTCTTTCGGGAGGATTTTGCAAGTGGCTGAAGGACAGAGGAAAATCTCTGGCTGTAGGATTAATTGCTGCAAAATCAAGGCAGTGTTTGACCACGTGCTTAAAAAAATAATTAACAAATAGAAATACTCTGTATAAATACAGTGACTGCGTTTCCACTTGTTTCCTCTTAAGTGGTCCCTCAGTGGCTCCTGCAGATGTGGAGCCTGGTTGATGCATTCAGGAAATGAAGGTGCACAGGATCTTGATCAAGTTTGGGATTTCAGGTGTCCAAAGCTCCCAGGGCAGTGCTGCAGGTCTGAGGGAAGTATTTTGTGTTTATGGGCCGTGTCTTGCTGCGGATGCTCTGGGGCTGTTCTGCAGCTGCATCACCTCCTCCCTGCCCTGTGCCCCGCTCCAGGCCATGCTGTGCTGCTGCTGCACAGCTCTCCCAGGCAGACACATCCATGCCTGGGCAGGCTGACAGCCCAGGGGATGATTTTGTCTCCAAATCTATTTTTGCTATGTTTCTGGGTTCAGTTTGCCAGCAGTTTCCTTTCCGCTTGCTGAGCCGCAGGTGTCGAAAGCGGGCTGGGCTGGCTGGGCTGGCGAAGAGCTTTGGGTTTCCTTGTTGATCCTTCCGCTTTTTCCCCCCCTTCCAATCAAAGGAGATCAATAGCAGCGAGCAGCACCAAATCTCTGTGTGTTGCACGACCGGATTCTTGTCCCGGGAACCGGCTGGGATTATCGGCTCTCTTTGCACTTTGAATTTTAATAGCATTAACTCTGGCCTAGTCATGTTCTCTTAAAATCCCATTTAAAGTTGCCTTTGTAAGGCAGGAGCAGACACCGCTCGGGCTGTGTTTTTTCTCCTCCCTCGCCTGCAGAAATCACAACCAGAATTAAGAGACAGATTTTGAAGGTTAAAACTTCCCAGATTGTTTCCCTCTCAGTTGTCATTTCGGGACGGTTTTGTTTTCTTTCCGATTGCATCAAATATTTGTACTCCTGCGGGGACTGTGGTGCGAGGGTGAATCTCCCTCAAGAAAATAAAGGGATTTTTTCCATCATTTTTGTGGCATAGCTGGGGGGAAGTTGGTGAAAAGAGCAGTTACCAAAAGTGGCTCAACTTGGGGCTGTGCTGTGCCTCTCCTAAAACTTCTGAATTATTTGAGGCATCACTGAGACTTTTATATTTAGAAATACTGAAATGGAGACCCTTTCACCCAGCCTGAATTTTAGATATTTTTTCTTCTGGTCTCACAGGCGGCCTCTGAGAGAGGGGACTTGGCCAGCATCCTGTCCTAGCACAAAACAGCTGGATTATTTTTTAAAAATCCCTGTTCTACCTAGTAAAAAAGAGTTTTGAAGAATTTAGAGTCTTTCAAATCATTTGTGTGTGCTCAGCAGTGTGGAGGGGGTGTAGTGGGTGTCTGATGTGTGAATGACTAGTTTTTCTTTAATTTTTTCAGTTTTAACCCTAATCCTGGAGTCATTTGGGTGCCCCTTCTCACATCCTGGTCCCAAGCCCTGGTGCTTGCACCAAGTAGAAAGAATTGCATTTGCCTGTGGCTTTTTTTATCTCCTCCAAATCCCCCCGTTGCTTTGGGTATTTTTTTGTTATTATTGGCCTCATTTTTTCAGTACAGCAATGTTTTTTCTGGGAAAATGCCCAGTGCCGGGCACAGCTTGGGAGAGGTCCTGTGAGGGCAGTGTAGAAAAGGTGGATGACTTCGGAGCCTTTATGTGAATAAATAGCAGGAAATAACATCTTTTTTGTCTTCCTCAAGTACCACATTGAAAACCCATCCTTGAATTATTACTCTTGATCATATTTAGCTTCGAGTTAATACAATTGCTTCTTGGGTACCTGTCTCTTAGGATCATGTATTCCTTATTTTCATTTTCTAGTTCTGGCTATTCGAAAATCATGGTTTGGGTTCTGAAGTACATGTGGAAGGGATAAGGGCTCCTGCTGTCGGCTTTGCTTGCTGAGCCTCGTGCAGCACATGGGGGAAAATGCAAGAGTCTTTTCTATACTGGTCATGGAAGTTTATTTATGAGATTTTCATGAGCCTGAGTTAAAAAAATAACGTTTGGGAAGAGAAGAAAGAAAAGAAGAATCCAGATGGAATCATTACCATGAGATTTGTGATGAAGTGATGAAAACTGGCAGCTGCTGTTGTTGCATGTCCTGCTCCAGTAAACTCTCCCTTCTCTTCCTCTTTGCTCCTGTCCCAATCTCTTCCCTGCTGCCCCTTGTTTATCCCTGGATGATCTCAGGAATATCAAGGATCTCACGTTGGAGCCAGGATTGCTCCTCGTGGCAGTGTCACTGTCCCCTGGCTGCCGTCCCATGCAAGAGTGGCAGGAGCTTTCCAGGTGGCCCAGAGCAGCTGTGGCTGCCCCTGGACCCCTGGCAGTGTCTAAGTCCAGGCTGGATGGGGCTTGGAGCACCCTGGGATAGTGGAAGGTGTCTCTGCCCATGGCAGGGGTGGGACTGGATGGGCTTTTAGGTCTCTTCCAGCCCAAACCATTGTGGGATTCTATGACCAAGTAAAGCAGGGCATGGGAGGGTTTGCACATCCCCCCTGTGACCTTAACTGAGCACTGGCTGTGTCCTGGGGAGCTTGGGAGGACATTTAGTGCAGTTTAAAAATCAAACTGATCATTCCACCACCTATTTCCAGCCACAGTGCAGCATCTGGGGCCATTGGGATCGTGTTTTCTTGGAGCTTGATGTTCTCACCTGCTCCCTGCTCCCTCACCTGGTGCTTTGCTGCCGCAGGAGTTGCAATGCTTGACCTCCCTGGGCTCTCCAGGTAAACCACTGCAGACAGTGGCTTCCCCCAGGAAGCATCACTGGTTTGCTTCATCTGGATGGAAATAAAACAGATGATTTTTTATTCCCTCTGCTTCGCTGGGTTTCAGTGTATCCTCACATGCCTGCCTTCTGTGGGATGTGTTTTTCCACCCTACCAACAGTTGATCTCATTCCACAGGGATCCAGCCCCACATTCCAACCCATATGTCCTCACCCTGATGGTGCCAGAACCTGGGCTTGTGCTGCTGGCTCTGACATACAGCTTCTGTGCCTTCTGCTGCCCCCTTTGGTTTTATTTTATTTATTTTATTTTATTTAAAATTTCGATTTTATTCTATTCTCCCAGCCCCAGGTTTGCCTGGTGCAGTGCCCTGATAACTCCATGAGAGCAGCTCCCTGCTGCCTCCGAGCACTGCAGCAGGAGCCAAGATTAATAAAAGGCTGTCACTTTTATTAACTTTGCTACCTAGCGTGGTGTTTAATTCCAGGCAGGCACCCAGTGCAGCCCTCCCAGCTTTAAATGGCTTTTCCTGCCTTTGGGAATGTGTGTAAAATAGATGGGGCAGCATTACACCCCCCACTGCCACACTCCCGTCCTATAATACTGTGGGTATTTTGGTAAAACAAGCGTATTTTTGGTACTGGTTGGCATTTGCCTCCTCATTTTCAGGCTGAAAAACCTAAATTCCAGTTCTGATTTGGGGTCAGTTTGGTTATTTTGCCCAGAGAGGTTGTGAACTCCTGATCCCTAGAAGTGTCCAAGGCCAGGCTGGACGGGGCTTGGAGCAGCCTGGGAAGGTGGAAGGTGTCCCTGTAGGGTGGGCTGTGGTTTTATGGGCATGGGTGTATTTGTTTCATCAGAGCCAGGTCTGCTGTGATATTTAGTGTGGTAGTAAGACTTTGGTAGAAAAAAATGGTTTAAAAACCTCCAGGTGTTCAATTTTTGTCCTGAACCTCCTGGCAGGGTAGAACGAACTTTGCTGTGAAAAGTTTTAATAAGCATCGATTAGAAGTTCAACAAATAGTGCATAATAGATAAGTAAAATATTATCTCTCTTGCTGCTTAGGCACTTGGAAATACCTTCAAGTTTATTTTATTTATTTTAAAAAATATTAAAATTAAGAGGGAAAAACAAGGGTTTTGAAACAGGACTCTGGGTCCTTCAGGGTGAAGGGCAGTGGAGTGGGAGCAGGATGCACTGGGGCTTCTGGAGAGCCTGAAGTGGGCTCAGCCTGTGGATTCACACCTACCAAGACCAGCATTGTCCTGTTAAATCAACATTAGCCCCCTAAGCATCAGAACTGGGGGAGTTTTCCTGCTGTCAGCCCATCACCTGCCATGAAATCGATGGGCAGAGAGGAAGCTGCTCGTGCCATCCGTGTCCGTGCTGCAGTGCAGTTATTTTTATCTATTATATATCCTTCTCGGTGGAATTATTCCAGCCCCAGCCTGTAGATAAGGGCTGTTAGTAAATGAATGTGAGCTCTACCTTGAAGGTTAAATTGCTGTCTTGCAGGTTGGCGAGGAAGGTGGGGAGATGTTTACCCTTCTCCTCTGAAAAAAAAACCTGTGAGCTTCAGCCCTGACCTGGCAATTTTGTTGAGTACTACTTGAAAAAGGCACTGAAATGCTGTGTTTAGTCCTCTGAATTGGTGGGTCTTCCTGATTAAATGCCCACCTGCTGCCAGCTCTCAGGTGGGATCCCCCAGCACTGCAGGAGGCTGCCAATTTCCCCATAAATTTGGGAAATCTCCTCACAGACATCCCCAGGATGCACATCACAGCTGGGGGATGGGGAATTTTTGGGTGCTCCTCAAAAATGAAGTGGCAGCTTCAAAATGCTATTTTGGCCAAAAGCACCCAGTTCTTCATCATAGTGGTGCTTGTCCAGCAGACTGGGTTAAGCCCAGCCCTGGGGTCAGCATCTTCTGGGTGTGAAATAAGTAATTACTGGCAGCAGTACAGCCAAGGAAAGTGCTGCTGGTCCTGCCCTGAGCCACCCCTCCCCAGAGTTTGGTGTGGAAGGATTAGGGTGGAAAAATCAGTAGGAAAGCATACAGAAAGTGGCAGAAATGTTGACTGCCCTGCCCAGAGGTTAATTTTTCAGTTGGCAGCCAACCCAGCAGTATATTCAGTCCTGGCTTAGCCAGCAAGGAGCGGGTTGGTGATTGGAAGGCTACCATGGGATACACTGGGTGGGTAATATTAGGATTTACATCCCTGGAGGATTCTTCTCACATCCTGGAGTCATTTTTCTGTTATTGTTTATTACTCAGCTCCAAGGATTGGTCACTTAAGTGAACCCAGCAGGACGGTGGCCCCGTGCAGGTCGTGGTGTCCATGTGAGGCTCCCTGGATCCATTGTGCCAGGGGATGCAGGAATGTTGGGCTCCATGCAGGCATGTGGGGCTCCAGCAGCAGCCAGGGAGCAGTGGTTTATCTGCAGGTCCCTTTGGTTAACAAACACGGCTGCTGCAGGTTCTTAGAAGCTGTTAGCATCAACCATTAACTCTTCCTTTTAATTATTCAGGTTGCCTCTTTTAAATTTCTTTTTTAAGTGGAGCTAATAGGCTTTGCAGAGGAGGCTTCCAACCACAGCAGTTCCTCCCCGGAGGAGCCCTGTTTGTGCATCGCCAGCTAATCTCTTTTCTTCATTATCCCTTATCTTTCTCTAGCTGATTAATTGCTTTCAATTGATTTATAAATATTCTGTTGATACACACAGTGGCGGGAGG
Organism: Platysteira castanea; assembly: GCA_013397175.1. Classification (NCBI taxonomy): domain Eukaryota; kingdom Metazoa; phylum Chordata; class Aves; order Passeriformes; genus Platysteira; species Platysteira castanea. The sequence continues at coordinate 740,594 of VYXC01008338.1, forward strand.
GGAACGGGATATGTCCGGGCTCACGGGGTCATTGATCTGTGCAGCCTCTTGGGCTTTCCTAACCTGCCTCACAGATCCCAGCCATCCCAGCCAGGCTTTATTCCCACATTTTTTTGGTCTTTGCAACTCCTGCAAGCAACCAAAAATTGTGCTGTAGCATCACTTGGAGTCTATGCACATAAACAAGCCTATGCCTGGTGATTGGTAGGTTTTGGGTGTAAAGAAATGGGGTTTGGGTAAGTTTTGGTTTTGTTGATGAACACGGCAGGTTGTGTGGGTGTCATAAAAACCTGTTTTCTATACTGAATTCCCTCATATATATATATATACACATATACATATATATACATATATAGGTAAGTGGAGTGGTTGATGAAGATGGAGCATTAGCATTGCTTATTTGAAACTCTGTGGAAGCTCCAGGGCATCTTAAAAAAAAATAATTTAAAAAGGCAGTAGTACCTGGGTATAAAGATAGTGGCCAATATCAGAGTGGAGCTGCCCACCTTCAGCCCCATTTGATTCGCACGTGGCACTGAGGCNCGTATGGCAGTGTAATTACACGTTGCTAATGAGCGAGTGCGGCTCCTTTAGCAGCCCAGCCTGACACTTTATCGGGTATTTGCAGGAGTCGTGTAATTTTTGTATCATCATATATGGTAATGTATTCACTGCAGCATGACATGGGATGAGGTTCAATGAATAATGTAAAACCCAGAATAACACTGAATCTATACGAGACGTGCTTTTCCCCCCAGCATTGTTTTAAAAAGGAAAATATTGATTCTGGTGGGGTTCAGCGGTTCAAAGCTCTTGGGGAACTCACGTTTTGCTGATCGATGCCCACCCTGTCCCTCCACGGCCACAAACGTGCAGCTGTCTGTGCCATCCCTCGCCTCATTAGTGCTGACAAAGCTGGGGAGGGCNTCTATACTGAATTCCCTCATATATATATATATACACATATACATATATATACATATATAGGTAAGTGGAGTGGTTGATGAAGATGGAGCATTAGCATTGCTTATTTGAAACTCTGTGGAAGCTCCAGGGCATCTTAAAAAAAAATAATTTAAAAAGGCAGTAGTACCTGGGTATAAAGATAGTGGCCAATATCAGAGTGGAGCTGCCCACCTTCAGCCCCATTTGATTCGCACGTGGCACTGAGGCTGCAAAGCCATTTTTAGAAATAGCAGCACATTTATACACAGGGATAAATCATTAACCTTTCCCAACAGACTTCCCATTTTCCCTGTGATTTCTCTGCATGCAGCCTGCTCCCCCCAGGTGCCCCCATGATCCCTGCTCGGGTGGGCGGAGCTGGGAGGCTCTGGGGACACAATGGCCCTTGGTGGCCTTGCAGTGACGTTCCTGGATGTGCTGCAGGGGAGATAAGGCTTCAACAAGAAAATGTTCCCCGAAGTTTAAGACCCACCACACAGCTCTGGGGTTTGTTGTTGCCTGAGTTATTATTATTTTCCTGCTAGTAGTACTACTACTACTGCTATTACTACTACTACTACTACTACTACTACTACTACTACTACTGCTATTTTATTATTATTATTATTATTATTATTATTATTATTATTATTATTATTATTTCCCCTCTCTTTCCCCGTAAAGTGACTGGTGGCACGGGCACAGCCCCAGCGTATGGCAGTGTAATTACACGTTGCTAATGAGCGAGTGCGGCTCCTTTAGCAGCCCAGCCTGACACTTTATCGGGTATTTGCAGGAGTCGTGTAATTTTTGTATCATCATATATGGTAATGTATTCACTGCAGCATGACATGGGATGAGGTTCAATGAATAATGTAAAACCCAGAATAACACTGAATCTATACGAGACGTGCTTTTCCCCCCAGCATTGTTTTAAAAAGGAAAATATTGATTCTGGTGGGGTTCAGCGGTTCAAAGCTCTCGGGGAACTCACGTTTTGCTGATCGATGCCCACCCTGTCCCTCCACGGCCACAAACGTGCAGCTGTCTGTGCCATCCCTCGCCTCATTAGTGCTGACAAAGCTGGGGAGGGCAGGGAGGAGTCGGTGACATTTGCAGCTGGATCCAGATGTTGCAGAAGTGCAGCAGGTTCTGTTGGGCTCAGGTACCAGGTGAAACCTCCTTCTCCATAATACATTAATTTTTTCCTCAGCTACTGTCTTTGAATGCAAATTAGGATGGATAATTTCTATTTGTTTTCCTTTTAAACCAATTTCCCCCTATTCTGATCTGTGTCATTTATATTTGCGGGCCATTATCTTAGTCTCATTACAGCCTTTTAGCATTTGAATGAAAATATTGTGAAGAACCCAGAAGTTAGGCATAAAATGTCTGTGATGATAACTATAATCCTTGTGATAAAATTAAAAAACACAATAGAAATAACTGTGATGATCTAAGGAAGTTGTACCAAATGAGATTGGAACCAGCATAATGATGTTTGCCCTTTCCCCGTTGCTTTTGTGCCTCTTTACATTGCGAACGGCTTTTGCAGTGCTGTTATAAAGAAGGGAAAAGTTGCTGTGTATGGCCTGGGTAGGGAGTTAACAAAAAAAAATTAAGATTTTTCTTTCTATTGAGGCTTTAATTAATAACTGCAAAAACTCTTGGTGATGCACGTGTGATTTTCAGGAGCTTAAAATTCTCTGGCAGAACCGGAGGAGGAGGAGGTGCTAAGCTGTGCCAAGTTCCTCAATGAAAATTACTCTCACCGCCTCTGGTTTTGGAGCCAGATCGATGTTAATTAATCCTTGCCTCACACGTTACGTTCTCCAGCCTCGCCGCCGTAGGATTTTAACTCAGTAAAAGCAGATGGAGGTTCCCGAAGCGCCTCCGAAATTCCCAGCCGAGTGCTCTCCTCGATGACAATGCCAATTTGTCATGAGTGAAATGTTTGACAAAAATCTGTCATTTTTGAGAGAAGTTTTTCCTTGAAAGAAAAACCAGGGGGAAAAAAGAANCCAAATGAGATTGGAACCAGCATAATGATGTTTGCCCTTTCCCCGTTGCTTTTGTGCCTCTTTACATTGCGAACGGCTTTTGCAGTGCTGTTATAAAGAAGGGAAAAGTTGCTGTGTATGGCCTGGGTAGGGAGTTAACAAAAAAAATTAAGATTTTTCTCTTTATTGAGGCTTTAATTAAGAACTGCAAAAACTCTTGGTGATGCACGTGTGATTTTCAGGAGCTTAAAATACTCTGGCAGCACTGGAGGAGGAGGAGGTGCTAAGCTGTGCCAAGTTCCTCAATGAAAATTACTCTCACCGCCTCTGGTTTTGGAGCCAGATCGATGTTAATTAATCCTTGCCTCACACGTTACGTTCTCCAGCCTCGCCGCCGTAGGATTTTAACTCAGTAAAAGCAGATGGAGGTTCCCGAAGCGCCTCCGAAATTCCCAGCCGAGTGCTCTCCTCGATGACAATGCCAATTTGTCATGAGTGAAATGTTTGACAAAAATCTGTCATTTTTGAGAGAAGTTTTTCCTTGAAAGAAAAACCAGGGGGAAAAAAGAAATCAGCTCTGTTTTGAAACATCTCCTCACTCTGTTATCTTTATTTTGCAAGAAACAGGGATGGAGAAGGGGGTTTCCATGGGCATGGGAGAGAAGATTTAGTTAGTTTTCCTGGAAGAAGGTGGCATTTTGAAGCAGGACACCTTGTATGAGGTCTCCAGATTTTTCTGTTTGGGTGGTTTTTATGGACAGCTGTGTCATCCAGGTCAAATGTGGCTCTGGAGGGCCAGCTCCTGTCTGAAGGTACGTGGGTGCATTGCTGGAGTTCTGCAGAGATTCTTCGGGCAGGGCTGAGGTTCCTCCGTGGTGGCTGCAGGTGCCGGTGCCTCCAGGGCAGTGACACACAGCACCAGCCATATGCTCAAGCTGCATTTGATCAGCCACCAGCTCCTATTCCATGTTGGAGGGAGGGAGAACGGTTCCCTTTGGAGCAGTGATGCTGAAGCTGAGTTGCTTTTTCACAGAATCATAAGATCATCAAGGTTGCAAAAGCCTTCTAAGATCATCCAGTCCAACCAGCACTGCCGAGGCCACCACCAACCCATGTCCCCAGGTGCCACATCCATGTGTTTGTTAAATCCCTCCAGGGATGGGGACTCCACCACTGCCCTGGGCAGTCTGTGCCAGGTCTGGACAACTTTTTGACCCCAGCTTGACTCTCTATTGCCAGTCTCCGATGGGCCCTGCTCGTGGAGGTGATGGTTGGGATTTTTGGCAGAGTTGGGACATTTTTTGGTGGTAACCACCTGTAGCCTGCTTGCTTCAGAACTGTAGCCCTGGTGAGACCTCCAAGCCCGGGAAGCTGGAGATGGGACACATGATGCAGGTTTGTCCTCTGGTGGAGGTTGTCAAATTTGGATCAGCCTGCAGAGACCTTCAGAGCCAGGCTTGGGTGGGAAGGGTCACTCCTGCCCCTGTGGAAGGGTCTTGGCTAGGGAGGGCTGAAGGAGGCTGGCCAATTTGGAATGAAGGGCCAGACCCACCTGCACTGACACCAGCGCTTGTCCCTTTCCCAGCACCAGCAGCAGCCAGGATGCACGGGAAGTGATTCCAGGGGCAGAAATACCTCCCTGGCCTCAGCTTCCCCCTGGCTAAGGCCAGGGATCACCACCGGCCACACAGCAATGGCTTGATCCAGAGCAAGGAGAGGAGACTAAGACCCCAACCCCAGTTTAACCACAGCCGAAGGGTGGCTGCTGCCTGACACAGAGACACGCTCGGTGCTCGGAGCCTGGCGGCACCACACAAACCCGGCTGAGGCATGAGACATCTTGAGCAGCACCGTTTTTCCGCGTGCCTTCCAGAGAGATTGTTAATCATGAAGGAAGGAGCAGGGGAATCCTTGCGGGTCCATCGCTGGGTCAAAGAGCAGCCGAGCTGCACTGTCTCAGCACGGACGGGTGCTGCGGGTGTGAGTAACGCTGCCGGGGCACTGTTAGTCAGCAGAAGTCAGGACTCAGCCCAGCCCAGCATTCCCGCTCGCTCACCGGGCTCCTCTGCCAGGGAGGAGGCTCCAAAGGAGCTCTCGGGGAGCTTTGGGCTTGTGCAATGCTTGTGACGTGGAGAGCCTCTTCCCTGTGCTGTGGCTCGGGGCACTGCAACTCAGCACCTTGCCGGGCCGGGGCAGGTCACACCGAGGTACGCGGCTACCTTTGCTCTGGGATTGCGTGCAGAGCAGGGTGAGTCCCGCAGGTGCCCCGGGGCCGGCGGTGATTCCCGGCTGGCGCGGGGAGGCTCCGGCCGCGGCAGCGTTCCCGCAGCACCGGGAGCTGAGTCGGCACGGGCGCGCTCCGACTTGATCCCGGGGAGGGGAGCTGTGCAAACAGGCAGCGATGGGAGGTGACGCAGAGTTTTCCTGGGCTTCCTGGAGCTGAGGTAGGTGATGGCAGGGGCCGGCGCGATGGGGCACCGCACACCTGGCAGAGCCGTGCCCGGCCGTGTGGCAGCGCCCGCCTGTTGCGTGCACTGAGCTGCAATGAGAACCAGCGCTTGTTCCACAACAAAACCAACTCCCTTCGCCTTCCCAAGCCGCTGGCGAGGAAGCAGCAGGACAGGGAAGGGGCAGTGCTCGCCAGTGCACTGAGGCCAGGAGGGTCACGGGGTGGGTGACAAGCTGGTTTACTGACCCGGGTGTCCGAGGTGGCCATGGCTGCATCTCCTCCTAGCCAGGACAGCTCACTCCTCCCGCAGTTATATTGTCACCCACTTCCCAAAAACGTCAAAGCCCATGGATGCGGGGTGTGCCTCAGTTTCCCCATGCCTGAGATACTGCTGCTGTAGGGCGGTGGAGCTGGGTTCACGGTGGCTGGCGGAAGCTCGGTGCTGTTGGAAAGCGGAATGTGATGATTTTTCTGTCTTGGATTGTGTTTTCTGAGCTTTGTGCAAGCGCTGCCTTCCTGGGCAGAGCAAGAGGTGTGCGGTGGCAGCATGCTGGGGCTGCCTCCAGAGCATCCCCAAGCCAATAGCTGGCCGGGCAGTGCTCATCTAGTGAGGGTAACAGTGAAGAGACAGGCAAAAATTCACAAACCCAAAGGACTTCTGCTCAGTTCTTCTCTTTGGTGGGGTGAAACAATTTATAAAGCAAGTCTGCTGTGGGGGGCTTGGAAACGGGCAGCCCAGGCAGCAGGGTGTGGGCAGGTAACAATGCACTTGGACCGTAGGGAACAAAAATATTCATATAAGAAAAAAATTCTTCACTGAAAGAGTGGTTAAACATTGGAACAGGCTCCTCAGAAGTGGTGGAGTCGCGATCTGTGGAAGTGTTCAAAAAACAAGCAGATGTGACACTTTGCCATATGGTTTAGTGGGCATGGTGCTATTCAGTTAAAGGTTGGCCTTGATCTTGGAAGTCTTTTCCGACCTTAATGATTCTATGGAAAAGCTACACCAGTGTGCTGGGTTTCAGAGAGCTTGGTTGTTCTGGTGTATTTTTATGTGGCTTTTATCACTGAAAGGCAGGTAGTCTCTGCATTCTCACTGGGTTTTGCTGTGTCCCTGCTCACCCCACCCCATATAAAATATGTAACAACTGCATTGCGAGAAAAAACACTGCACGTGTTTGCCTTGCGAGGACGAGCTGGCCCGAGCCGTGCGCTGGCACCGGGGCTGCCTCGCCACCCTCCTGCCTCAGTTTCCCCCCCATGCTGCCGGCGCTGGCCGAGGATCGCGAACAGCGGTCGCGATGGAGCCGCCGGGACGTGGCTCTGGCCGCCGCCCGCTCGGTGGGTGGCAGCGGCGGGAGCGATGGACGATTCCAGCCGGGAATCATTTCCGCCGCCGGCCGGCCGCGGGTTCCTGCGCGGCCCCGGGGCTCCGGGAGAGTTGTGGGGCCCCCGTCCCGCGCACCTCGGGCAGTGCGGGGCAGAGCCACACCTCCGAGCCGTGACATCAAGCGACCGGCAAGAGGTCAAATTCCCGGCGCAGGTAGCGCTGGCCGCACTTCCGCGCGGTGCCGGGCGGTACCGGGGAGGAGCCGCCCACCCGGGCACCCCCCGCNGCCCCCGGCCGCCCCCGGGCCCGCCGTGCCCCGCCATGAAGTCGGAGCAGGAGGAGAGCGAGGCGGGGACGTGCCGCTGCCAGCAGGGCTCCGCTCCGCGCCCGGCCCATTGTCCGGCCGCCCGGGCACGGCGAGGGGCGGCCGCGGACGATGCTCCGGGCAGGGCGCTGTGCCCCCGCTTAGCCCACGCAGGTAAGGGGTCCCCGCAGGGAGGGGTCGCAGCCCGGCGTGCACGGCTTCCCCTCGCTCGCTTTGTGCTTGGAGCTCGCTTCCTCCTGGAAGAAACAAAACAACGCCGGAGCGCGCCGGGAGCCGCCGGGGCCGCGGGGAGGGTGGCGGTGGTGGCCGTGCTGTCCCCACGCCCAGGGACTTCGTGCCCCGCGGCGCTGGGGGGGCCGGGGCGGGCGGCTCCCGGTGCCCCGTAGTCCATCTTGTCTCCCGGAGAAGTTGGAGAGAGCCGGGAGCTGGGGAGGGCTCGGAGCCGGCTCCGGGGGCTGCTGCGGGGGTCGCAGCCCACCAGGCAGTGGCTCTTATGCCCTGTGTGCTTCTGGCAGCCTCCACAACCCCCAGCCTGGCCCCGAAGCCCAGTGGCCCCCAAGCCCCTCTGCCCACCCTCCCGCCGGCGTGCACAGGGGTTTAGATCAGGTTTTATTTACTTATATCCCCTTGTGAACACCCGCCAGCATGTGGCCAGGGCAGACCAGAGAGTGGGCGACTGCATGGTGGAAATAATCCTTTTTCTTGGGGTGGGGAATGCCAGGACTTGGGGGTAACTTGCCAAGAAGGCAGTCTGTGCACATCCTGCCCCAGCTGGGTGATGGGGCACGGTCAGCGCGTGTGGCTGGGGGTCCTGTCCTGGAGCTGTGACCGTGTGGGTGCACCGAGGCCAAGCTGGTGTCTAACTCAGGAAACGCTCAGAAGTGGTGTTTGCAAGGATTTGCTGTCACTGAGTGAAAGCTTTACCCTGAAATTCTTACAGATTGTCTGTACCTGTGTACAGGTGTGACAGCTCGCTCGCAGCATTGCAGCGGCAGCACAGGGTGGAAATAAAAGCTTATTTAAAAGTAAGAGATGGATATGCGAAGCCAAAACTCATTTTATTAATCCAAGGCTCTGTTGAGCAGCCCAGCACCCACCCAGGAGGGAGCACTGGTGGCTGACAGCTCCTCTGAGGTCATGGAGTGCCATATGTTGGAAGAAGTTGCAGTCCTGCAGGAGACTCCATACTGAGGGTTATGCCTGGGATGCACAGCAGGACTGGGCTGAAGTGGTGATTTACAAATGTCAGGCCCTTGTGCTTATCCCTGGGAGGAGAAGATGCTGTGGGGTGGAGAGGGGACTCGTTTTGAGCCATCGTGGTGTCCGGGTGTCAAAGGGAGGGAGGTTGGATGTGTTGGCTTTGCCCCAGCAAGTCCTGGGCTCTGGCAGTAGCTGGGTCTTTTTACAAATGGAGGGACCTTAAAGCCCATCTCGTTCCACCCCCTGCCATGGGCAGGGACACCTTCCACTGTCCCACACTGCCGCAAGTGCTGTCCAACCTGGCATCGAACACTTCCAGGGATGGGACAGCCACAGCTACATTGGGCAACCTCTGCCAGGGCCTCATCACCCACAGGGAAGAATTTTTCCTAATATCCCATCTGCCCTCTGTCAGTGGGAAGCTATTCCTCCTTGTTCTGTCACTTCAAGACCCTTGTCAGAAGTCCCACTCCAGCTTTCTGCATCTTTGCAAGAGGGAAGTCCCAAGCTGGGAAGCTACTTAAAAATCAGAGGTGATGAGATGCTCTTTAAAATGCAAACTCAGCTCATCCCTAGGTCTTGAATCCTTATTTTTTTGTAATAATGTTCTTTATGACCCTTGCATTTCCCATCCTAGGACGGAGGTGTGTGTACATGTATAATTATCCTGCTGATGTTCTGGATAAAAACACACCCTTGACTTGTGCCCAGCAAAGCAAAAACCATCTCACCATCAAACCCATGAAAGCGGCACAAAATGCAGCTTTCACCTGAGATACTGATTCACCCACACGGGCCTTGTCGTTTGTTCTGCATCCATTTTTAATACGTCCCCTCCAAAGGCAGAAACGCGTGTACAGCAATCGTGTCAGCTGAGTTACATGGAAAAAAAAGGCTTTTAAATGGATGTCTTTAAAGCGATGCCTGTTCCAAGGCCAGTAAAAGGCTTTGCTGCTGCATGGAGGGCTGGTCTGCTGCCCAGAGGAGTCCAAGATGGGATTTGCAGGAGCAGGAGTGGAAACTTCAGCCCCAAATGCTGCCTGGAGATGTTCACCACAATTAAAAAGAGAACTAAAAAATCTCATTTGCGTTGTCTGTTAACACCAATCAGTGGTTGAAGCATAAAGGATGCAGAATCCAGCGGTGTCATGGAAGTTTAATGTGATCAACTGAAATATAATTAACAGCGAATTATTTCAGTGAGAACTGTAGTTTTCATCAATTAGTCTGGGAAATGTTAAATTGCATTAATTTCATCACTGCCCACTTGCAGCAGATTTGGAAGGGGTTGGAATGGGTGATGGGGCTTGTCCATGCAAGGCAATACCTCCATCTCCTCTGGGTAGTCAGGAATTACAGAAGGCACCCAATCCCCCCCTCCAAAAAGGTTAAAAAGAGGAGGGAAAATTTTAAAGGGACAAAAATACTGGGGGAAAAGTGCCGTGGAAACTTTTTGCATTGAGGTTGTTGCATTTAGAAGGCGATTACTAATGGCAGATTTAATTTTGCACTCTGACATAATGACGCTTGCAAGGGTGAACTGCAAAAAAGCCTTTAAAAAATATTCTATTCTCCTGATTGTTTTTGCATCATGTTGGGGGGTTGTGGGGTCCCTTGTGAGGGGCACTGAGCCCTGGTCCCTGCTCGAGAGGGCTGATGCTCGCTTCAAACTCCTTTGCAGCTTCAAATAGAGGCACAGCTCCTTCCAGCTCCTGGGAATCACATGGTATGATTCCATCTGTAAGTGGAAGAAATAGAGGCTGGAATGAGGTTCCTGAATAATTGACCCCATTTTCCCAGCTATTGGAACTTTTCTGTAACAACCACTAAGAGCTGCCTGCAAACGGCGCGTTTCTGGTCGTTTATTTAGGTACTTAAACTTGGCAGAGCAATGGGGGTTTTCTCCCCCCTGTTTTAAAATAAAGCTAAGATTTCCCTTTCAAGCTGAGTCTCTTAATGCAAATTATGCAAATAACATGGGATTTCTCCGTGGGGCACTCATGAGCAGGAGGTGCTGGAAAGGTGGGGTGGAACCTTGGAGGAGAGTGATGGAGAGCAGATGCTCTGTGCTGGGGGGAGAAGTGCTTTGAGGGGGGAAAATATCAGAGGAAGCACTGGAGTGATGGAAATCCTGTACACAAGTGAGTGGCATTACAGGTGTGTGCCCAGAGAATTTTTGGCTGTCTCCATCCCTGGAAGTGTCCGAGGCCAGGCTGGACAGGGCTCGGAGCACCCTGGGGTAGTGGGAGGTGTCTCTGCCCACGGCAGAGGGTGAAACAAGATGAGCTTTAAGCTCCCTTCCAAGCCAAACCAGTTTGTGATTCCATGACATTGGCAGGAGCCATGAGGGGGAGTTGGAAAGAGGGATTTTGAGGGATTTTCCTATCAAACACTGGCTGCATGGATTGTGCTTTCCAATTTTATATATAGAGATATATATATATTCAAACTGGATTTGGCTTTGCCATATATATAATAATATGTATGTAGCAAATATAACTATATATTGCAAAGCATAATCCTTTTCTCTGCAGATATATATATATATGTGTCTATCTCAAATTGTGTGTCTAAAGAAGCAGAAATTTCAGATATATGGCTGATCAATAATTCAGGTTCTCCACTGGCTTTGGCTTGCAGCCGACAGCGTGGGGAGCATGGTGCTGCATGCTTCTCTCCAGATTACATCTGTAGCTTCTCATAGATTTTGGATTTTAATCCTTCAGCAGTTTCTGCCTGGATCAGGAGCCGAGTACTAAGTGGGGGTGAAATTCCCTTGTTGCCTGTTTTGGAGGAGAGATGCTTTTGAGTTTTTTCAGTGTTTCTAACCCTGACCGAAGCGGATCAGTGCATTTTTGGAGAGCTGCACTGAACACTGCGTTACAGCACCTTGGGCCATGCCCAAGGAGCCCTCTGGAATTCTTTGCTTCACAATTCCCCCCGGGCTGCCTGTCCTTGATCTTGTTTCCCCTCCCCCTTTCCCAGATCACTTCCTGCTGCATGGGGATTTTCTTGGTTCCCACCAAAATGCTGCAATTTGCAGGAATCCATCGGGATCAGTCACCCCTGTGCAGGCTGCCCTGCCTCCATCCTCATCTGCTGGTTAATTTTTTTCCCAGGAATAGCCCTTGGCATGTAAGGAAAGGTGAAAATGAGTTATCAGTGGGGAAAAAGAAAGCAATTTGTTGCAGCCAAGGCTATTTTGTGGGGCTGCAGCGAGCTTTCTGTGGCTGGGGAAGGCACTGGTTGAGTTTTGCACACTAAATATTCCACCATGTGTGAGCCCCTCACCTCCTCTCAGGGTTCCCAGAGGCTGGAGGGGACACGCTGCCTTTCTCCCATCCCTGGGGAAGATCCTGTTGGCCTTGGCCGCCTCCAGTTCTTGCTTTTTGCACGGATTTCAAGAAAGCGCTTTGGGCTGCACCAAACCCCCCAGCCCGGAGCTCGACTGTTCCTCATTAGTGACTTTATTGCTAAATAATTTACAGAATGGGGCCTTGCCAGCTTTCATTCGGGAAGCATTTCAAGTATGTGAAGCAGATTTTATGCCTTCCTGGCGCAGCTGCCGGGGGGAGCTGCCTCTCCCTGTCCTGCCGCCGGCGTCACCTCCCGGCCTCGCTCCGCGAGCGCTGCTGGAGAGGAAACGGCCCATGCACGTGCAGAGGGGGAACAAGGGGAAAAATCCCAATGTTCCATGTCCAGTTGGTGTCCCCCAGGCTGGCTGCTACACAGGGGCACTGGGGAAAGGACACAGCCATGGTGGTTTGGAGAGGCAGTGTTTGGGTTTAGTTTCTGTTCCATTTTTCTGGTAACTGTGATGTGTGTGCAGAGGGGGTCATTTTTTCTCCCCGTGTCCATGGTGCCAGCCCAAGAGGATGTGGATGTCCCATCCCTGGAAGCATTCAAGTCCAGGTTGACCTTAGAGCAACCTGGGATAGTGGAAGGTATCCCTGCCCATTGCAGGGGGTAAGGCTGGATGGTTTTTAAGGTGCCTTCCAATCCCAACCATTCCATGATTCTATGAAATCAATAAACCAATTTGGGATGAGAAAGGGCTTTTCTCCACCTGTTTTTAAAGGGGAGGGAAAGCAAACCCAGACTGGGGTGGAGGATTGCAGCAGTGCATGCACAGCCCCAAAGTGTTTTGCAGGATAATGGTGATGGGTGCAATGTGGAAATAGCATAAAAGCACTTTATTACACTAAACAGTGGGTGCAGCTGTAGGCAATGAGGTGCTGGAGCTTTCCTCCAGTGCCTGCTGCGGAGGGGATCCTGGCTGGGTTCTGCAGGATGCTCCTGCAATGCAGCTGCTTGGAGGAGTGAGCGATCACTGAGTGTAAACCTGCAAAATTCAGCATTTGGGGCTGCAGATGGAAGCGTCATCTTCCCTTTTCTAGTCTCACAGTGGTTTTGTTGAGTGTGCCCTGAGCACGCGGGTGGCTGGAAGCAGAGCTGAGATGTGTGGGAGCTCAGGAGGCTCTCTTGGACCCCAGCCCTGTCAGTGAGTGGTTTGGATAGGAAAGTCCTGCTTGGTTTCTTCTTACTATTACTACTACGTATTAAAATTTATTTTTATTTTTGTAATGCAAAAGCCATCACCCAGTGGAGGCTCTCCCTCTCCCTCCTAGTGCCATCCCATCACATCCCTCCTCCTCCTGCTCTGGTCCCAGAGCGGTGCGGGTTCTGGGCTGTGCAGAGCAGCGCTGCCGGCAGGGAGGGGCCGCCCCAGCAGCATTTCCCCGGGGTTTGGGTTTCCAGCGGGGGCGCGGGGCCGTGCCGGGAGCCGTCACTCACTTCCTCGCATTGTGTCTGCTCTTCCTCCAGCGCTGCTGCGGGAGGAGGTGGCCCAGCTGCAGGAGGAGGTCCACCTGCTCCGGCAAATGAAGGAAATGCTGACGAAGGACCTGGAGGAGACGCACGGCAGCAAGTCCCCGGAGGTGCTCTCGGCCACCGAGCTGAAGGTGCAGCTGGCACAGAAGGAGCAGGAGCTGGCGCGTGCCAAGGAGGCTCTGCAGGGTAAGGGCTGCACCTCTCCCCGGCACCCTAAACTTTCAAAAAGTTGACTAGTGAGGAAAGGAAAAACCATACTTTTCACTTGGATTCTGCAGGAGTGTGTTCACCAGGCACTCATGGTGGGGGCTTGGTGTCCCTGGGACCCCCTGCTCTCCTGACCCACCAAGAGGTGGTGGGAGCTGTGAAGGACTAGGGTGCAGCAATGGGCTGGGAAATGAGATGTGAGGGCTGATTGCAGCACTGCAAAGGAATTCCTCCACAGCTGCAGAGTAGAGCCAAGGCAGCAGCTGAAATGCAGCTGGAGGTGGGGATGGGTTGGATTTGAGCCCCTCTGACTCGTAGGAGGGAAGCAGCGAGTTTCCTGGTGACTGCAACTTTCCTTATCTTGCATGGAGATACCTCCAGGTGACGTTCAGGGTCTCCTCCTTCCTTCATGCCTGCATTTGGGGGTTTTTGTGGCAGTGGGGGCTGTGCTCTCCCTCCCTCACCAGCACAGTAAGCCCCAGGACTGGAGTGTGTGGAGCAAAATACAACATTGCAGCTTTTCCACCCTAAAACCAGGCTGACAATAAATCCAGGCAGGATGGTTTGTTAGCTGGAGCCGGGGGATGATCCTGAGCAGGGAAAGCTCTCACGCGTCAAACCCTGGCAGCGCCACGGCTCTAAATATCATCTCAAATCCCCAGCATACCGAGTATAACTTGCACTTGTCAGCTCGTGTTTGCGGATTATGAGGAGAAGCTGTCAAAAGTTTTCAGGCTCAGAGGCTGAGCGGCACGTGGGGAGCTGTGGGGCCTCTGCATCTCCCCTGTCCAGGATGCCGAGATGCTTGGAGGTGCAGGGAATTGGGCTGAGTCAGTATTTGGGGAAGAGATTTCAGAAAATTTTATGTTATCACTCTGATTTACAAAAACTTCCCTATATATCAGCAACAGCCAAAATACCTCCCAAATCCTGCCTGCCCCCCAAGCCACCGGTGCAGCCTCTGGCAGCAGGAAATGCACTGGGTTTATAGAACTGTAATTGGAGGAGAAAAACCTTAATTAGGGAATATTTGTCTATGTGGATGAGGCAGCGGGGAAGTGCTGATAAATGCAAAATGCAGAAAAGCAGAACTATTATAATACTGGTTACAAAAAAAAAAAGAGTAAGAAGTCATCTCAGAAGCTGCAGTGAGGTCATATGTGCTTCTGTGGAGGATAGTCCAGAGAAGAAGTGAGTTTGGCTTGAAAATTGTGAGTATTGAAGGAATATAATGTTGGGGTTTTATTGGGCTTTTATTTGCCACTATTCGAGCCTCTGAGCTTGGTTTTCCAGGACTTCCCTGCAGGTGTGGTGTCCAGGAAGAGGGAATCTCAGTTGGCACTTGGATGGGCACATAGCAAGAAGCTTTTTTCAATTGATGTTCCTTCCCCGTCCTGCAATATTGAGAAGCTTTTGTGGTTTTGGGGAAAGTTGTCCGGGCTGGATCTGTGCTGGAGGCTCTGGGCAGCAGAGCAGGCTTGGCAGCAGTGACTGAGACGGATAACTTGAAAACGGGATCAGCAGCTGGAGGGGAAAAAAATCCTTTTTCCTTTCTGTGAAAAATTGTCCCTGGAGAAACGTAGCCAAAAATGGAGGAAAAACAGCGCCTGGAGACTGGTTCTGCCAGGGGAGACAGAGCTGCTGATGGACACGCTGGGAAAATCATGGCTCTGGAGTAAGGAACTGCGGGATAAGGCCGTGCCAGGAGCACAGGGAAACTTGGCCACGCTCTCCTGGAGTTTAGGGATCTGTGTCAGTGGTGTCCTGCAGGCTGAGAGCATCTCCCAAGAACAGCTCCCTCCTCACAGCCCGCATCCCTGCATCCCTGCATCGCCAGCCCCATGTCCTCACCAAAGGATGCCCCACATCCAGCAGCCTTGTGCCTGCAGCACCCCTGTGCCTGCAGCACCCTGCTCCTATAGCACCCCTGTGCCTGCAGCACCCCTGCTCCTGCAGCACCCTGCTTCTGCAGCACCCCTGCTCCTGCAGCACCCCTGCTCCTGCAGCACCCCTGCTCCTGCAGCACCCCTGTGCCTGCAGCACCCTGCTCCTATAGCACCCCTGTGCCTGCAGCACCCTGCTCCTGCAGCACCCCTGTGCCTGCAGCACCCTGCTCCTGCAGCACCCTGCTCCTGCAGCACCCCTGCTCCTGCAGCACCCCTGCTCCTGCAGCACCCCTGTGCCTGCAGCACCCTGCTCCTGCAGCACCCTGCTCCTGCAGCACCCCTGCTCCTGCAGCACCCCTGTGCCTGCAGCACCCCTGCTCCTGCAGCACCCTGCTCCTGTACCACCCCTGCTCCTGCAGCACCCTGCTCCTGCAGCACCCCTGCACCTGCAGCACCCTGCTCCTGCAGCACCCTGTGCCTGCAGCAGCCCACGATCCATGGTGGGTCCTGTGGAATGTCATTAGCAGATAAATAATATGTAAATCTGTCATCGTTGCTGGCTCTAAGCCTGGAAGTGCAGCGCAGCTGGTTCAGATGGATCTTGGCTCGCTGGGCCATGCTGCAGAGGGAAGCAGAGAGGGTTTGCTGGTCGGGTTTGCTTTTGGGGGCTCCGGCAGCTTTTAAGAGCCTTTACTAAGAGCACAACTACACAGGGTTTGGTTTGTGATGGTCTTGGTGGAGGGTGGGTTCATTGTCCCCCTTTGGAGGTACATTTCCAGCCCTTCCCGACAGCATTTGGCACAGGATGATGATACAGCTGATAAGTCTGTACTGCATCTTCCCTGTGCCATGCTAACAAGTCCTTGCTGTGGAGGGCAGGAGCAGGGGTCTGGCCCAGCACTGCATGCTCTGCAAGAGCAACTCGATCAGTTTCTTCATTTTGGTCAGCATGTGCTTTGTGCATCTGTATTCTACTTTTTCCTGGGCTAATTCCATCTCTTGCACTTTTTAAAATCCATTAACATCCAGTTAAAATCCCATAGTGCTACATCCTATCGCCCTCTCCACTTCTGCCACAGCTGGAACTCTGAGCTGTGCTTCCAGCATTAATGCAGTTATTATTTCCCCTGTCCTGGCTGGAAAGGTATGGATGTGGTCTGGATTTCTGATCTGGAAACCCCCATGGGAGAAGTTGCAGACAGCTTTATTACTGCTGGTCCTGCTGCGGGCAGGGACCGTGCCCAAGCGCCTGGGGCACTCGAGGAGCCTCTTGGCTGGGTGACATCCATGAGCGTGTGGGCCAATGGCAGAAACCCCATTTCTGGGAAGGTTTGTCCAATATGCTGGAGCTCGCCTGCGGGACTGTCACGCAGAGAGCAAACCTGGTTTCTGTTTCCTGTTTGAGTGCCAGGGTGGAAACCTCAGGCTGGCTTTACCTGCTGCTTGGAAAGGCATGAACCAACTTCATGTCTGCTCTACAAATGGGTTGTAGCCTGGTTTTCTTCCTCCCTCACCTTCAGCTCAAAGTTGTGACTGAGGAATAGTATTAAGGCTGGGGAAAGCCTCCTACAGAGATCCACAGCACCCTCAACTTGCTGCAAGGAGGGGATGGGTAGCAAAGAACTGGATGGAGGGGTGTCCCAGTGGATGGATGTCTCAGAAGGTGGGGGTTGCACTAGGTGGATGTCCCAGAAGGATGTGTGATCTGGCAGATGGGTGTCCCAGGAGATGGGTGTCCGACTGGATGGATGTCCTGGCAGATGGATGTCCTGACTGATGGATGTCCCAACCATGGACCCAGCCAAGGAAGCCGTCTCCACCTAAGGACATGGCTCTCTACAGAAAACCTGTTGTTCTCCTTTGAAGACCCACCTTAAGTTTTCAGAAGTCATTGAGCACCTTGTTGACTGCTTGGGTCGGGTTTGGAAAGCCCTTGGCTGTTACGAGGTAAATTCCCCCAAGGAGAATTGCCTCACCTAACTTCTTCCTGAAATTTGACATTGGGCTCTAATTTCCTGCCTGCTCTGTACCTCCACACACCCCGGAGCGAGTGCTGGCTCTGCCTGACACCATAGAATGTTGATGTTTTCAGTGTCAAGATCTTCCTGATGGTGACGGCTGCGCCCGGGGACCGCACATGCCTCTGTAATTGCACAGCAAGGAGCAGCACTGTGATCCCGATTTTATGGGTTAGTCATGGTGACAATATTGGATTTCATGGCTGGGAGGAAGAAACAGGAGAAATTAGGTAAATGTTAATGGGACAGGATGGGTTTGCACGTTCCTGTTGCGCAGGGCGTCGCTGGGGTTCCAGCCGTGCTCCCTGAGGATGCCCTTCCCTGCGTTAGAAGATAAGTGTGTGATTCAGTAAGTGATAAAGTCAGCTCTGATTCTGTTCCTGGTGTGGAAATTCACATTATGTGGGGTGACAGAAGGACTTGGAAGTGGATGGCAGTCACGGGAAGCTGCTCGTTGGAGTTCAGGGGTGTGCTGCATCTTCTGCCAGTGCGCTGTGTGCGTCTGGGCTCTGCTGGCTCCTCCTAGGAATGTGAAACTGGGCAGAGATGCTGCTTCTATGGTTCAAACAGTAGTTTTTCATTTAATGTTACACTACCAAGGTAGTCAAATTAATTATTACTCATATGTCCTCCAAGGGAACCTTGGCTGGATGGCGTGGCCTCCACCTCATAGAGCCAGGGGCTGGACATCAGTGATCCTTGTGGGTCCCTTCCACATCAGGATGTTCTGTAATTGATATCCCCTTAATCTGATACTATTAATTTCAAAGGGGGAAGGCAGTATTTATCTCCCAGGGAGATGCCTGGGTTTAGGATACAGGAGCTAGTTCCCAGCTGGAAGCTGTTGGATGGTGAGATCAGACTGGGGCCCATGGGGTGGTGACACTTCCAGTGGTGGCATCACTGGGTGGTTCCGGCCCTGCTGCTGTCCCAGACAAGGCTGTGCCTCTCCAGTGGAGCGACTGGACTTAGGCTCCTCACGCAGAGCTGGGAATAAAAGGCACCGAGGGGGTGGGTTTTTAATTGTTTTGGCTGCAGGAGGAGCTCAGCGCGGAGCCGGTCCCGCTCTGTCTGTGTGTCCAGCACTCTTCTCCCAAAGGGCCGAGGGACGGATCAAGTGGCAGGAGGTGGGAGCTCAAATAACAGCAGCCTAGGGTGACCTGGTGCGCGTGGGGACAGCGTTGAGAGCTGGGGGGTTGTCCCAGCTCATCCCAACCCCTCTCCTCCATCGCTTGCTGCCGAGGCGGTGCCGAGCTGCCGAGTCCAAGGGGGGCTGCTGGGTCCCCCCTCTCCTTCTGCCATGTGCTTCGAGGGGAGGGGAAAATTAATAATGCAAGTAAGAGAAGTACTTTCCACTCATGGTCTGGGTTTTGGATTTCTTGCTTCTTTTCCTGGGTTTATGAAGAGGTCAGAGGTTTGGCCAGAGCCCACTGTGCTGATGGGCTGGGGGAGTTTATTTGGATACCTGTGAGGGTTTGGGATACAGAAACCTGGCCCTGGATCATCAGATTAAAGGAAAAAGCCATTTCACCTCCTCAGATGGCCCCAATAGCCAGGGAAAATCTGCTTTATTCCTCCTTGGCTGGCCATGGATTGCAAAGGCTCGTTTTCCCTGACCGAGTAATTAGCTGGGCTTGTTTGCTAAGGATGAATTAAGCTGCTGCAGCAAGTGGGGCTCGGTCCAGGAGCTGCTGGCAGCCCTCACAGCTCACTTCTGCCTCACTTTTTATTTTTCTCCTGCCTTTTTCAATTAATTTCCTATTAATTTGGTTTGGAATGAAGTTCTCAAATGACTGATAAATCTTCTTTAAGCTTAGGAGCTAATCGGTCTTGGAGGAAGGAGAGTAATAGAGGAGAGGAAAAGAAGTGTGTTAATTTCAGCAAATCTCTCAAATATGAAATGAAACAAATGGTAAATTGTCCTGTAGGGTTAATAGGAAAAAATCTGCTCTTTCAATACCTAAACCTCATAATCTTCTGGTAGTATTGATACACTGGCATAAATATTGGTAAATATTAGTATATGAATATATATTCAACCTTGGGAGATAGTTACCCTTCTTCTAACAGTACTTCAGAGCATATTTTTTTTTGAATTGGCGAATGATTTAAGTGTTTTCTGTAAATCTTTAAGGGCCATGAACACTGCCACTAATTAAAGGAGTTTGTATGCTATAGGGGACTCACTATTTAATTAAATTCATTAGGAGTCTTTTGTCGCCTCCAGCATCAGAGATTGGCAAATGTGACTTAAACTTTTATAAGAGCCTCACAGTATCCTTGAGGAAATTAAATTTTACATATATAGATACATATGTGTCTGTGGGGTCTGGATCTCACCCCCGTATGGCTTGGTCAACTTACCATTAATTTTTCTTTTTTAGCAAGTTTTTAGTTCCTGTGAAAGGACTGGGCAGGGAAAGGTGGTGGTTAAGTACACACAGGCAGTGGGAAAGGGCTTTTTCAAAGACATGGATTGGTTGTGATTGTTTTTAAAGGGTTTCTGTAGTAATTTCCTAAGATGGGAAAAAACTAAGGGAAGTCCCGGTGTCAGAAGGGGCTGAGTTGTCCCAGGAGGAGTTGTGTTCATTGAAGTGGGCGAGGAAGACTCCCAAGAGTGCCTTGTCACAGGACAATGTGATTTTTTGCAGCATTTCCTACCTCATTTTCTGGTTTTCTGTGTTCTGATTTATCTCCAGTGCTTAATGGCAGAATAGTTGGTCCAAAGAGTTTCATCTCTTGGATAAAAACAGGTAACAGATAAAAATCTCTATAGTCCCAGACATCTCCATCTTCTTCTACTATTTAGTCTGATTTTTTTCTCCATCTTTTTCTCCTCTCGCCTGCAAACCCCCTCCTTTTGTTACAGCTCCATTCCAAGCACTTGCTTTGTTGTTCATCTTCCCAGCACACACTTGGAGTAAGAAACATTAAAAAAAGTAGAATAAAACCTGTGCACTGAAGTTTACACCTGAGCAAACCAATTCTCAAGACTGGTTGTGACAAGCTGAGGTGGGATGTGGGAGCTGCACAGAGCTGGATGAGGGGGTCTGATTTTGGGGTCTATTCCAGCACCTCTGCAGGGCTGGGTGATCCCTGTTACCAGGTTATTCTGCCTGAGGGTGCCTGGGGGCTTCACTGACCATCAAATAATGGTGCTCTCCCTGTTTACACGCAGGTGGAAATGCCTTTTGAGGGTTCCCAGCCAGAGGAGGGTGGGAGCAGAGCTCCCCTGGGCTGGGGGAAGGCAAAGGCTCAAAGCCAAGGGTGCCAAAGGCGTGTGAAGGAAATTAATTCCCCTTTCAGAGTGCCACAGTCATGGTTCCCTTGTACTTCTTACACTGTCTTTGTCCCCAACGTGTTGAGAGGAGCCCAAAGGCACCTTACGGTGCAGTTTAAGCCCCGTATGAAGTGACTCATTACAGGGGGTAGAAAACACAGCGTGGCCTCAAACACCCGCCGTGATTTCTGTAGTCCCGTGGAAAAAGGTTGGATGTGTGCATGGAGAAGGTCCCACTCGTGATGCTGCATCATCTTCTGGCAGCTTTTGTAGTAGACACAGCCCCTGGTGGCTTCGGGGTTGTTTTTTTCTGGAGAGTTTGGGGGCATTTAGGATTTTTTTAATGATACAAACAACAACTTGCAAGACTCAGTGATTCAGTATGATGAGTGCAGGGAGAGTTGGAGGGGCAGAGGGTGTTTCATAGCATCCTGCTCCCTCAGGAGCAGCACTTGCTCAGAGTGGAAAAGCAGGAATATATAATGAAATATTTGGGATCCGATTCCTAAACTGGGCATTCTTTTGGTGGGGCAGGGTGCGTCTGGAGCAGGGAGCCACAGGGCACTTCTGCAGCACTGCTGAGCACCACGTTCAGTGCTGGGTAAAGCATTAATGTACAGAAATGACCGAAACTCCTTGTCCTACGTGAGGTTTCTGTGAGGTTTCCCCCTGGATTGCCAGCCTTCCACAGCTGTCCCGGGGTCAGTGGTCAGCAAGCGTCACTCACTGGTGCAATGAAGAGGGAAAACATGAAGGTTTTGGGTTCCTCTCAGGGCTGCTGAAACACCCATCACATCCCACCGTGCCCCTGCCCCGTCCCCTCACCCCGACACAGCGTCACAGAGCTGGAAGGGGGCACTGGGGGAGCCGTGCCCTGGGCTCGTGGGAGCGCTGCCGGAATCCGCCCCGCTGCTAAAAATAAACCAGTTGTGGTTTATTTATCCTGGAAAGGGAGCAGCAGGTTTTCCTGTGCTGGGCCCTGAGGCTGAGGCAGCAGTTTTGCTCCCAAACCTCCTTTTCCAGGGTTTGAGCTGCCCCTTGGAGGATGGGCAGTGATGAGGAGTCACAGTGGTGACATGATGGGCATTTTGAGGGGTGCAGCAATGGGGGTCAATTGGGCATCTTCTCCCAGCCCAGGCCCCAGGATCGTAATTTTGGTGCTTTTTCCTTGAAGAATAAAAGAGATGGAGTCAAGGGGCTGCCGTGCCCCCCATGCTGGAGTCATCCTCTCTCCCACAGCCATGAAAGCTGACCGCAAGCGCTTGAAGGGGGAGAAGACAGACCTGGTGAGCCAGATGCAGCAGCTGTACGCCACGCTGGAGAGCCGGGAGGAGCAGCTCCGGGACTTCATCCGGAACTACGAACAGCACAGGAAAGTGAGTGCAGAGCCCAGCACCATGGTCTCGTGGCACAGAGGGCTGGCAGCAGGTTGAGTGTGAAACCTGGTTTGTAATCAGGCAAAATCTCACTAAAGCCCCAGCTGGACTCTGCTGCAGTTGGGATGGACCACAGCAGGTTAAGGCTAAATAAATGCTGGAGGAAATAGAGCCAGACCTGGGGAATTTGGTGTAATTTTAACCTGGTGCACAGTGAGCATTGCTTTTTGGGGACCAGCTGCATTCCAGATCTCCCCAAAAAGGGTTGGCATTCCTGCCAGCACAGAGTAGCACAGGGCTCTTGTGACACCTGAAGATGCTGCTCATGGTTGGGTGGTCCCCAGAGGGGTTGTGACAGAGGGATTTTTAGTAGCACATGGATTTTCCCTGCCTGATGGCCACCCCCTGTCCCGGCAGGAGAGCGAGGACGCAGTGAAAGCCCTGGCGAAGGAGAAGGACCTCCTGGAGCGGGAGAAGTGGGAGCTGCGGCGGCAGGCCAAGGAGGCCACGGACCACGCCAGCGCCCTCCGCTCCCAGCTCGACCTGAAGGACAACCGCATGAAGGAGCTGGAGGCCGAGCTGGCCATGGTGAGCTGGATAATTAATATAGATCTGAGTGCTGCAGTGGTTGCACTACTGCAATACTGAGAGGAAAAAACTCCATCTCTCAAAAGGAGCTTGATATCCTTGGCACGGGGAACATCAATCAAAAATAACTCGGTATCCCTGGCACGGGGAGCAGCGCTGCTTGTATCTTTGCTTGCCCAGGGGAGGGTGGGTTCGGTGTGCAGTGTGTTGCTGCTTGTTCTGCTGCTCCAGGAGACGTTCATGTGGTTTTCCCACTCCATCACCACCACCTCGGTGTCCTTCCCCAGGCCAAGCAGTCCCTGGCTACGCTGACCAAGGACGTGCCCAAGCGCCACTCCTTGGCCATGCCGGGCGAGACGGTGCTGAACGGCAACCAGGAGTGGGTGATGCAGGCTGACCTCCCGCTGACCGCCGCCATCCGGCAGAGCCAGCAGACCCTCTACCACTCACACCCCCAGCACTCGGCGGACCGGCAAGGTGGGCACCCCGTGGGTCGCGACGTGGGCAAGTTCTCAGGGCCAAACCCCTTCTGGGGAGGAACGAAGTTGGTCAAAACCACTCCCCCCAGATATGTTTTTGGAAGTGCATCAGAGGCTTTGCTGGTGTTAACTCCCTGTTTTGGCCCTGCCTTGCAGCAGTCAGAGTGAGCCCCTGTCACTCCCGGCAGCCGTCCATCATCTCCGACGCCTCCGCGGCCGAGGGCGACCGGTCGTCCACGCCGAGTGACATCAACTCGCCCCGGCATCGAACGCACTCGCTCTGCAACGTAAGGCCCTGCCTGGTGGGAGCTTCGGTGCCCTTCTTTGGGGAGATGGGCTCCAGGGATTCTGCGGGGCCTCCGCTTCCCAAAACAGCGTTGGGTTTGGAGCAGGGGGCACGTTGGGGCTTGGCTGACCTGGAAAGCTGCTGCCCTGGGGTTAGTCCCAGCCTCACCGCGGTTCAGCTGCACAAACACGCTGCCTTTTGCCATGGGGGTCTTGGGTCTCGGGCTGTATTGGGGTTGATTCAATGGATCCATCTCCTTGTGCCCTAGGGGGACAGTCCTGGACCGGTACAGAAGAACTTGCACAATCCAATCGTACAGGTAGGGCACAAATCCTGTCAAATCCTGCTTGTGAGACCCCTCCTGTGCTAGAAAGTACTTGAAGGTGGCGGGGGGGTCAGAGGCACCGATCTGGGGTGAATGGAAGTCATCCTGAATTGTAAGTCTGAGATGTCTCATATTCCCAGAATTTGCCCCAAAGTCCAGGTAATGCCATAGGTATTCACTGAGCTCAGGCCTATTGCAGTGTTGATTTTTATAAGGCCCAGCCAAAGCAGGTTATTCTTCTGTATTTGGCCCTAAAACATTGGGATATTTTTGCGATCCAGACAGATGCTCTGACCATTTATTCCTGGAGCTGGAATCCTGATCCAGTTGCCTTAAGAGGCCAGAATCCCAGAAATGTGGAGAGCGGGCCCAATTTCACTGTAAATGCCACCACACAGGTTTCAGGAATATTACTGTATTTTCATCCAGGATCTTAACATTACTTTGGACGTGGATGAAAATATTTTGTGGGACCTGGATGCAAATATTTTTTGGGACCTGAACCCAAATGTTTTTTGGGGACTGGGAGCACATGGTTCATCATCCTTGGTGTGAGTGAAGGGGAAAAGTGGTGAAGGAAAAGCTGGATGCCCAAACTTAGGTCTTCTCCTCCCACAGTCCCTAGAAGACCTGGAAGACCAAAAACGGAAAAAGAAGAAAGAGAAGATGGGCTTTGGCTCCATCTCCAGGGTGTTCGCCCGGGGGAAGCAGCGCAAGTCCCTCGACCCCGGTCTCTTCGACGGGACGGCCCCCGACTACTACATCGAGGAGGACGCGGACTGGTGACGGCGCCGGAGCCTCTCCCGGCACCGCTCGTGTACATATCCCACATCCCACGTCCCCCGTCCCGCCGGGGGACCTGTTACCTGTTGTCTTGGGAGCGATGCAGCTGTGTCGTAACTTCAGGTTTTTTCCCCTTTCTTCCATGTTTTTTTGGTTTTTTTCCATCCTGGCAACTCCTTTGTTGTCGGTTCAGTTTGTCAGTTTGGGTTGGGGTTTTTTTCTCGTTTTGGGGGAGTTTTTCTGTTCTTTTTTCTTGTTCTTTTGACAAAACTTGAAACTTGAAGGACTGCTGTGTCTCTGTAAATACCAGAAATATTGTGCACTTTGTGCTTGTGACGTCTCTTGTCCGAAACCCGCTGTTTTCCGGAGCCCAGCCCGCGGGATGTCCTCGCTTGGGGACAAAGGACCTGCCCAGCTGAGGGATCTTGGAGAGAAACACACAAAAACAACAACAAGAAAATCTCCTTCGCTGTGATGTCTTCCTGGCTGAGCCCTGCGGAGGCGACCCGGGCTGGTTGTTACGCCTGCCGGTCTGGAAATAAGTGTTTTAACGTTCCTTTTTAGTTGTTTTAATTTATTTGCACAAACCCAGAGGAGCTATTCTAACTAAATTATTGCAGAAGTTTTGGGATTTTTATATTTTTCCACGTCGGTTGGGATGGGGCGGGGAGGAGGAAGGGGGTGTTTGTACTGTACTGTCCTGGGAAGCTGCTGTCGGGGGGAATTGGGGGTGTTGGAGCCATGGACCCCTCACCCCGGGCTCCCTCGGCTGCCCCAGGAGCACTTAACGCCTTGGAAAACGCAAACCTAAACACGTGCCGGGAAACAGACGGGGGAAGCTGGTGGGAGCTGTGCCCGCTGTTTTTCCCTGCTTTTGGGGGGGCTCACCCTTTGCTTCAAGTGAAATTTAGGGGGATCCGGCACGAGCTGGGAGCAGGGGAAAGGTGATATCCTGAGATATCCCATATCCCAAGACGTTGCCCAGATAGGGCCGGCCACCCCGCTCCAGTTTGGGGTGTTACTGCCGTCAGGGGGGGCTGGGGAAATCGGTACGAGTCCCCACTGGGGAGGTTTTTCTGGTTCTGGGGGTGATTTGGAAGCACAGGTGGAGCTTGTTTTTCCAAATCCCTTGGAAATGCCCCCAAACCACCCCCCGGCGCGGCGGCCGCTTCCCCTCTCCACTAACACGTGCCGCGCTCTGCTTATGCCAAGATAAGTACCTTATGCTTTAATGCTTACAATATAATTTTAAGCTCTTAAAAAAATGTATTAAGATTTATTTAATGAACTATAATAGTGTATTATTTTTCTTAATTCCAATATGCGCACCCTGGTTTCAAAAAAAAAGGGTATTTTGTCTTAAATCAGCGAACTAAACCGATGCCCTCGCGCTGTGTATTCCATTCCAAGGGATGACGCAGGGAGGCCATGGAGGGGGTGACAGAGGGACCAGCCCCCCTGGGCTCTCCTGGGGTGGCAGGGCAGGCTTTGCCCCATGGCATCTTTTCTCTGCAGAGAAGCATTTTTATACATTTTGGTGGTTTTTGGGGTTTTATTTTGGTTTGTTTTTTTTTTTGTTCTCCTTCCGTTTTTATAATTTAAACTCTAAACCACCAGAACAGATGAGCGATCTCCTTGTTATTGAGTAGTTTCCTTTGCATTTCAGCTTTTTTGTAAATTAGGAAATAATTCTAAAAATTACTAAGAGGATGATTTATTTAAAAGAGAACTTCGCTAAATAGCATATGAATTATGGGTAACATTAGATTTAACTTTTCCCCCCATGAGCGGGGAAGAATCCTTGAAGGCATGGATGCAAATATAAAATTATAAAAGATCTAAATAAAGCTTATTTTAAAGTATGGATGAACTCCATGTGGTTTAATTGGAGAGCCTGGACTGGTGTTGGCATCTCTGTTGTGTCACCTGGGTGCAGGACACCTTGAGTGCCACGGGAATCTGGGGGGCTCTGGGGTGATGGGAGGATGCAGGAGAAGGCTGGACCAGCTTTTCCCAGGACCAGCTGCCACCCAGATGCCTGCTCCTGGGTGCAGTGATGCTGGCAGGAGGCTGCGACTGTCTGCATCTGTATGAAATGGGAATTTCAAGGGTTTAAGGTGAATATGGAATTGAGGTGAACAGCCAGAAGATGTCCCCCTCGGATATGGAAAATATAATGAGAAGGATCAAGAAGAGCAGGAGGGGTGGAGAAATCAAAGTGTTGTGCTCTAGCTTTTATTAATGGATAAGTTATTGTTATGAATTGACAGGTTGATAAATTATTACTATCGTTACTATTATTCAGATGACATTGGTCACCTGTAGGGCTGTGCCAGCACTTCCAGTTGGGCCTGATGCCATTTTGGGGTCAATGACTGTGTTTGCAGGCTGGAGGAAAGGCAAGCTGCAGTGAGTTTCAAGCCCATATTGAGGGTACAGATCAAGAGATCAAGAAAGGTACCTTTTCTGCTTTTTTTTCCCCAACAGAAAGAGCCTCCTGGGATTGGGAGCAGCTGCAGAGCAGGTAAGAGCCACCATAGTGTGAAATGGGGAGAGCTGGAGCAAAGAAAAACAGGAAAAACTCCAGAGAAGCCAGCTGGCTCTCCAGCCCCTACACCTGCAGCTGGAATCCAGCATTAAGGGGAATTAAAGGTGGCATTAAAGGGTAACTGCTGAGAGCAGCAAACACAAGCCAGGCACCATGGTGGGATTTGCAGCACTTGGAGCGGTTCCCTGCTAAGATTTGGTGGTGTCCTTCATGCACAGAATGGGATGCAGGTGCTCATCCATCCCATCCATGGTTTTAAAAGCTTTGGGAGCCCTTTGGGAGCCAGGAACGTGGCAGAGCTGTGGTGCCACACCAGTCCTGGTAAGGCTTCTGCCCTTGTGCCCTGGGGACCACACCAGACCCTGTGTAGGGGGACACAGGTGTCACCTCCTGTTCCAGAGCCACAGCAAGCAGAGGGGCTGCACTCCCTGTGTCTGTGGTGTCCTGGGCTGAGGAGGGGTGGTCTTCTTCCTGGCTTTGTCCCCCCTGACCTGCACTTCCCTGGCAGTGGAGGCTGCAGGGGCCTCATCCCTGCTGCATCTCCCCTCCATCCCCCTCACATCAGCCTCATCCCTGCTGCATCCCCGCCGTGCTGGTCGCTGCAGCACCGTGCTGCGCTGCTGCCACCGTGTGAGCAGTGCCCGAGTTTCCACGCCCCGGGTGTGTTTGTTCTGGGTGTGACTCGCCGCGTTGGTGCACCTCGCACCGCACACGTTGCTGTGCAGACGCTCGCAGAGCCTTTTCTCTGGCGAGGTCTTTAGACTGAGAAAGGCAAATATCCCAACACCGCATCAGGGCATGGGGTGTTGTGTGGGATGGCCGGGGTACCCTGCAGAGGGGACACCCCGTGTCCCCAGCACCCTTTCCTGGTGTGTTACCCAGCTGTGCTGGTCCTGCCATCATCTCTGGGTGGCATTACAACAGAAGCTGTGTTTACCTGCCACGCCACAGCCTTGCACTGGTAACCTGTGGGTCAGGAATGGGGTTGAGAGGTCACAGCAGGGAAACAGCAGGGGTGAGTCTGGGACGTTTCCTGCCTCAGCACTGACTCACCCCATAGCTTTAGCTGGTGATCTCCCCGAGCTGGATTTTTGGTGATAAAGAACTAAACCAGTGTACACCAAATAGCTGAATAAATCACCAGGAGGTTGGTGGGGTTTGGCATGGGGTCGGTCACAGAGTGTGGGTGATGGTGGTATCTCCCCAAAAGCTGGTGTCAAGGGCTGCTGCTGAGGCTGCTGGTTTATTGCTCAGGACTGCTGAAAATTTGGGAATGTGCCTGTCATAAATTCATCTATTTTCAGTGTCTTCCCTGAAGGAGTTTTCTACTGGTGCTGCTTTGTATGTACAAGGCCAACACTGGAAATGTCTTTGAGTCCTCGCCTGCACAGCCCAAGGGATGCAGCAGTGCCTGAGGCTGTCCCTCACTGCAAGCATCCTTTGGGACATCCTGCTCTGCCACTGTCCCTGCAGCTGTCCCCACTCCAGCCCCTGTCTTTACCTTCCCAGTGCCCCAACCTGACACAGCCACAAGCACCAGCAGAGCACAGACCGAGTGGCTCCGCTCCATCCGACCGGACACTGGAGCTGTGATAAGGCCTCATATCCAGGTAAGGTTTCCTTGGAGTTTTATCACTGCTAGTGATCAATTTCCCAGCATTTTCCCGTTCTTGGGCAGAAGCCCTCATTCACCATCTGCTCCTAATTTTGAAAAGCTACATTAAACTCTGCTCAGCTCTTTTAAATAACCAGCTGCACGACACCACTGTGGCTCTTCTCTTCAGCTGTGTTCTCCTCAAGCCCTGGGTCTCCTATTCCCAAGTCCTGCCCAAGCCAGAGCTCCACCAGTGGGATGCAGCAGCCCCCGGAGCAGCTCCAGCAGGTTATTTACTGTTATTACTGTTAACACAGCGGCTTTATTTACGCTGTTTTCCAGCTGCAGACGTGCGTGCGCTCGCAGCGGCAGACGGTGACCTGGCACGGTGGTGGAACCGGTTGTACCGGAACCGCCAGGTCCCGGCAGCCCCGGGGACACCGGATCCTCACCCCGCCAGGAGATGCTGGCAGGTCACACCCTCCCACCGGGAGCGTGTGGAAATGCCTCCCAAGTGGCTGGTTTTCCTCTTTTTGCCACTTGCATGGCAGGTTCCCCGCCTGCAGCCCCAGCAGGGACTCTAAATTGGGGTGTAGAAACGAAGGCATGAGGAAGAGAGAGAAAAGTATAGACTGGTGCGTGTGGGCTGGGAATGGGATCTGAGGGAGCAGGCTGGGATGGGCTTTCATCCTGAGCGCAAAGCTGGGGCCCTGCCGTGTTCCATTATATATTGTATTTTTATATATATTGTATTTCTGGTGTTAATTAGCTACTAACTCTATTAATCATCAAATCACATGGATAGTTTGGATAGGAAGAGACCTTAAAGCCCATCTCATCCCACCCCTGCCATGGGCAGAGACACCTTCCACTGTCCCCGGTTGCTCCAAGCCCCACCCAACCCGACCTTGGACACTTCCAGGAATCCAGGGGCAGCCACAGCTTCTCTGGGCACCCTGTGCCAGGGCCTCCCCATCATCTCAGGGAAGAATTTCTTCCTCATATCTAATCTAGATCTACACTCTG
Organism: Platysteira castanea; assembly: GCA_013397175.1. NCBI lineage: Eukaryota > Metazoa > Chordata > Aves > Passeriformes > Platysteira > Platysteira castanea. Next base: position 770,069 of record VYXC01008338.1, read on the forward strand.
CCAGTTTGAACCCATTTCACCTTGCCCTATGCCTTCCCTGGCCTTGTGATACAATAATACAGCAATGTGGTATAATAGAAACGTGCAGTCTGGTGGCTCTGCTGAGCTGTCTCCCAGGGATGGCCTTTACCCCTTTCAGGACAAGCCCACTCTGGGTATCCAGGAGTCACCTGGAGCAGTGCTTTTGGCTCACTGTTGGAAAGTTTTGGAGGAATCCAGGAACGTGTCTAGGCTTCCACTGGTGACTTTAACCACATGTTAAGCACCTTTGAGCAGGAAAAAGCAGGGAAATGTGCCAGTGAGCAGTTTCTAAGGCAGGATAATGTGAGCCCCTGGCACCTCTGCATGTAGCAGGGCATCAGATGCCCCTCTGAAAGGCCCTTTTGTTGCCTGCTGGTGGCTCTGGTGGGGCTCCAGTTCCCTCCTTGGCATTCCCGTGCTCTGTACCTTGCATACCTGGCTGGATAAACACCCTGGAGAAGTCCCAGCCCACCCTGGACTGGGCAGGGAATGTTTGCAAGGGCAGGATTTGAGCTGCCTCAGATAAATGCCCACACTGGGATGGCTGCGGAGCTGGAAAGGGAAATGAGCCCAAGGGATGGATGTAATATATTATCCCACAGAGAATGTGCGTCAGGGAGAGGCAGGTGCTTCAGCAGCCATCCAAGGGGGGAAGGCAAGCCCCCCCTCCTTGGTCCTGCTCCACTGCCACTGAAAAGCCCATTCCTGGCCAATATTCAGCTTTGTGGAGTGGGAACCCGAGGAGCCACGTTATGAATGTCCCCTCTGTGCTCATGGTCTCCAGGGCCTCTGCAGGGGGTGACCTGGCTTGGGCACGGAGCTCTCCCTGCGCCGGATCGGTGACAGTCGCTGTGTGAAGGCCGTGTTCCCCCCACTTTCTTACAGAGAAAACAATTCCCTGTTATGTCTCCTGACTGCCGGAGCTGCTTGGGATGTCAGGTTTGTGTTTGACACAGGAAGGTGGAGAAGGAGAGGGGGAAATCTGCCTGAAGTGGGGTGAATTTGCCTGAGCCGGTGGTCAAGCCGGAAAATGCAAAACCATCCATCCAAGATAAAAAAACACAAATATGCAGTTATGTTTAATAATTATTTCTTTCTATAGCACGCTTCTCAGAATTGCCCTTTGATTAGAGGGGGGAGGTATCGCTGCCGTGCGCCGGGGCAGGTGAGTCAGTGGAAAATACCATCGGCTCCATGCGGGATTGTGCTCATAGGGAGAGATGCAGGGAAGCAGGGGGGGTTTCCCAAGCATCCTGAACACCAGTGGCCCCGAGGCAGGGCTGTGGAGCTGAGTCACGCCAGATGATACGACAAGTTTCGTTGGGTTCGTGATGGCTTTTGCCTTCACAAGGTCTCGCAGGGCTTAAGGGACAGGAAAAACTGCAGTGGCTGGTCCGGCAGCATAGTGATGCAGGTTTTTTGCTTGGATCGGGGAAAAACTCACCCTGAGTATCATTTCCAACAGGATTTGAGTCCTTAATGGTGTTTATTATTACAGCTGGGTGTGAGAAGAGCCTGGAAAAACACGTCCCCGTTGCTGCTGGGATGGCAGCCAAGGAGAGGTGACACTGGACACGGCGTTAGTTGCATTGAAGTTTGCCAGAGCCCAGCTCTGCTTCCCATGGTTCAGTCTGGGAACCATGGGAATGTCTGGCTATGAGGCCAAGGCACGCGGCCAGGAGCCGTGGTGAGGGCAGTGCCTGGAATGGCTCTTCCCGGCAACTGAGTGGTTAACTGGGAGTGTTTGTAGAGGGCAGCAGCCTGATAAAAAGCGCTTTCCAGGCTCCCTGTGAGTGCAAGCTCGGCTTTGCAGGGATATTGGCTTTGCTTTGTTGAATGCAGTGATGAGCCTGAGTGACCGGGGTTCCTCAAAATGGGGCTTCTGCAAACATAGCTTGGAGCTGATTGAGGAAAAGCTCTGCTCATTGGTACAAGGCAGTTTTACAAAGCAGGTCTACTGCAAAATGAGCTTTAAATTATAGAATAAAAACTGAAACTGTCATTAGGTGTTGGGAATAAATTGTTCCCTGTGAGGGTGGGGAGGGCCTGGCACAGGGTGCCCAGAGAAGCTGTGGCTGCCCCTGGATCCCTGGCAGTGTCCAAGGCCAGGTTGGACGGGACTCGCAGTAACCTGGGAAAGTGGAAGGTGTCCCTGCCCACGGTAGGGGGTGGAACGAGATGGGCTTTAAGGTCCCTCCAGCCCAAACCATTCCGGGATTCCATGAAAGCAGAGATGGGGCTGCAACTGCTCCGAGGGGGTCACCGGAGCGGCATCCCCAGAGTGACCCACACCTGGCTTTGGGGGTCTCTCTAGTGGTGTCCCTACTGTTTTCGGAAGTCTCTTCAATTCCGCCCCCTGGGCTCTCCCGGCTTCCCGGAACGGATCCCGGTGCCCGGGGCCGGGGAGCGGCGGGGCCGGTCCCGGGAAGCGCCGCCCCGGGAGGGCCGGGCCGGGGAGGGCGGAGCGGCCCCGCAGGATCCACCGCGGCCACCGCCGGAGGTACGTGGGGTCGGGGGAGCCGGGAAGGGACGGGACCCCCTGTTCTGGGATTCTTCGGAGCGCTGGGAACCGGGAGCGGGGCGGGCTGGGCTCGGTCCCGCCAGGAACGGAGACCGGGACCGGGAACGGGACCGGGAACGGGAGGGAGTGGGAGCCGGGTCCGGTTCGGGGTGAGCTGGAATAACTTCCAAAGCTTGGGGAAACACCTGCAAAGCCGGGGAAACACCCCTCAAAGCAGGAGCAAACACCCCCAAAGCGGGGGCACGCACCGGAGGGTTGGAGCGGCGGCGTTTGGGGAGCGGCGGTGCCGTGGGGTCACCCCCGGGGACCCGTGGGCTTGGGGCACCTCGTCAGCCCCGGCAGGGCCCAGGGTGGCCGTGCGAGGAGCGGGGAGAAGAGTGGCTGTGGTTTCGGGAACGACCAGCTGGCACTTTGGGGCAGGGTCAGCAGCAGGGAGGGGGTCGGGTGAGCCCCCACGCCGAACCCACCCGCGGCCGGTCCGCACGGCTGGCAGCCCCGCACGAGTGTCGCGGAACCCGAGCCCGCGGCTGGCGAGGTCCGTCCCGGGAAGGTGCGGGAGCGGTGAGTGAGCCAGGCTGCTGGGAAAGCAAACAAAGCCCAGGAGAAGGACACCTGCGCAGGCCAGGTCGGGGCCGGGCGGTCCAGGAGCCGAGCGCCGGTCACCGGGGGCTCGGCCCGTCCTGTCGTGACCGCCCCGCTGAAGAAGGAGTGGCCTGGAGCTTTGAGGGGCTCAGCAAACCCGCGGGTGTCTCCCAAGCGTGTCCCAGAGTGGTTGTCTGCCGATGTTGGTGTTTGATTTTTGGAGGTGCCCTGGTGGGGACAAGCGTCGCTGAGCACGGGGTAGCGGGGTTTGTTGGGAAGTGTGGATGTGTGAGCAGAAACCAGCGGTTCCATGAGCCTGACCCGTGTGAGGTGGGCTGCCCTTGGCTTTGCGTGGTGGATGGAGCCTGGTGAGGTGAAACTGCACCAGGAGGTGTGGTCCTGGCTTTCCGGCTCCTTAGAGCCTCTCTGGAGCAGACCGAGGCCACTGCCAGATGGGGTGCTGCCACAACACATCCCTCTACAACAAATCCAAGCATCCTGCAGCTGTCCACAGCCCTGGATGTCCTGGCGTGAGAGCCAGAAAGGGAAACTTCCCAGGTGTCAGCGAGGAACATGTGGGTGTGGGGCTGGTGAGCCCAGCCCTGGACTGAGGTGACTCGGAAGTATGTGAAATGCCTTTGATTTTAGCTGTGTAATTACACGGGTTGGAAAACCCTTGGGAAGGGAAGTGCCTGGGGAAGGAGGAATGTTTGGCCACCGGTGCCCTGGAGAGAGCTGAGTGTCGGTGCCTGGCGCCGTGGCGGTGCCGTAGGAGATGCCAGAGGCCGGGGCTGGGCAGGGCTGTCTGCCTGCTGTCCCACCTGCAGCCTGCGAGGGGGGATCCCTCCGGCAGCCCAGGGATGTGCCTGCCTCCCGATGCTGCTCCATGCTTTTCTCATTCCCAGTGTATTTCACAGGCAGAAACTGATGTCAGAGCTCTGTGGAAGCAGCTGCATACCCTGTGTGAGCAGGTGGCTTGGAGTAACATAATCCCCAGCAAACCTCCGTCCCTCTCAAAATACCTGTGCCCACCCTGAGGAATGCTGCTGCTCCGAGCCTGGCTGCTCCGTGTCGCTTGGCTGCCCGGCCGGCTCCGTGTCCCCAGACTGGCTCCGTGTCCTCCAGCGTCACCCCTCACTCCTTTCCTGCCCCGGGGGCTCCTTGGCCATCCACAGTGGGTTTTCTTTGTGGGTCATACTCGCTGGAGAAGCTGTTGGAAAAGCATGGGGAGAGGTGATGCTGTGTTGGGGAAAAAGGCATTGCTGGAAATCCAGGCAGAGGATGAGGAAGGCAGTGCTGGCGAGGCCAATGGCAGCGTGAGGCGCCAGGTTTGTGGCTTGCAGGAAGGGGAGATAATCATCCAGGGGCTCCAGCAGTGGGACAGGAGGTGCTTAAAGCACTCCAGAAGGGCTGGGAGGAAGCAGGAATGCTGGGTTCCGCTTCAGAGGACATCAAAAGGGCAGATGGATAATGTCTCCCAGTGCTGGAAGGCTCTGGAGGAGGGTGTGTTATCTGGGTGTTATCTGGCACAGAGACGGGGAGAGGTCCCAGAACAAAAACCAGAGGGAGGCTGTGGAGGAATGGCTTTATCTCAGCGGAAACAGCAGATTAAAAGAACTAAAAAAAATTTCCAAACTCAGAGGTGCAAAGTGGCGTCCAGAGGAAAGCAGGAAGGAGAAAGAGTCAAAGTGCTGGGATTTTCCCAGGCAGGCATGCTTTCCCAGGCCTAGGTGCACAGGGAATTCAGCTCCCCATAGAGAGGTGAGCACCGCTGTTGCCTGGAAAATAGAATAGATCTTCCCAACAAGGGTAAAGTGAATATAAAAGCAAACTTTTTCTTGAAAGATTTCAGGTACACAATATGGCAAAAGTTGCACATGGTGTGATAATTCTACAGTTTTTATAAGGTTATTCAATTAGTTATTATTATTATTATAGTTATCAATTATTATAGTTATATCAATTAGTTATAATTAGTTATTCAATCATACACTGTCCAATTAAAAGGTTAGTTGGTTAGGTAATAATTCCTGGGGTCCTGCCACACTGGAAGCAGTCCAGAGGCTTCTTTTGTCCCACTTTTGGTATGTCTGGTCCAGATTCTGGTTGGAAAACGCAACATCCTTGTAGTTGGTTCTCTTCTTGGAATAAGACTAAACAATATTTTAGGAAAGTGTTTATAAGGTTAGCTTATTGTTCCTAAATGTAGGGAAGAAAGACAGGAAAAGTACTGGAAGCTACAGCCATGCATTAACAATCTACAAAGCTACAAATATATGAAAAATATAAAAAGCTAAAAGACTTCGGCATCACCCCAAGCCCCAATCCCTGGTTTAGCAGAGCTGGTCCTGAAAACATTAGTCTGGCTGCCAGTGCTGATTCCAGAACCTGGGTCAGGAAAAGCCACAGGACAGTGTTTACACAGCGACCAGGACACAGCGAGGGCTTGCCGACCTGCCGAGAGCCAGTGCCAGCACGGCCTCGGTGGCCACGGCAGCATTGTCCCCAGGAACAAATGGCAACGTCCTGAAACACAATCGTAAAAGGACTCGCTGTCCCTGTCCATTACCCAGCAAACCCCTGTGCCTGTGCAGCAGGCGCCGCTTGGACGGATATCCTGGATTTATGGGGAGAAGGAATCTGGGAGGCAGTTCCTTACATCTCAGTGGCAGAGGCCACGGTGATGGCTGCTGCACAGCCATGGTTACAGCTCTGGAGAACAGCTACCATGGCCTGTGTGATCCGTGCTGCTTCAGAAACCCTTGGGAATTCCCAGGGACACAGCAGAGGCAGAGGCATATGGCTTGGGAATGGTCAGGCCCCGTGCTGTGGAAATGGGGTGTTTTGTGAGCCCTGGCACGGTTGTTCTGCTGTGGAGGCCACGGCCAGCTGGGTGGACTGCAGCATCCTGAGCTGGGAATGGGCTTTCCCGTGACGCCCGTGTTTTGCAGGAAGTGGCAGAGCCCTGGGCTCCCTCTGGGGTGGGAGAGGGGGGAGAGCCTTGGGCAGGGTTTGAGGAAAGCATCGCTCTTCCCCCAGCGCTGTCTACAAGGTACAACTGAGGAGAGGTTGTTAAAAGTTAAATTTAAGGAAAAAAGAGGGTGGAATAGCTCTTAAGTGTCTGTAGGGAATGCCAGGGGCAATGGAGATGTGAATGTGTTGTTTTGTGCTCTAGGCAGGAAGTGTAAGGAAAATGTGGAGAAGCCCTGATAGTCTGCATGGGGCTGTCCCTCCAAGTTCCTATTCCCTAGTGAGATGCTCTAAAACGGGCTGGGATTTGTCCAAAAGATCAGAAATTGGCTAAAGCAACAGCAATGCTTCTTTTCCTGACTCAGCTGGATTTCTCTGGGTTTTCCCTGCATCCCCTGGGCTGCATCTGGCCAGAAACATCCCTGTTCCTGGGGCAGGGGTAACAGGGACAGCAAGAAGGGCCAGAAAGAGAGAAACCATGACAGGGAGTTGGAAGGAAATGGTCTTTAAGATCCCTTCCAAACCCAAACATTCTGGGATTCTATGAAAATACCTCACAAGTCCTGACCTGCTGCTTTTTAGACCCCACATGGGGTTTTGTGTTCCTGGTGGGTTGAACCCCTGTGTAACGCAGGCTCAGCACGAGGTTGTGGCCACTGCAGGAACGAGCTCCTGAGGATGTGCCGGGCCAGCAATTAGCAGGGAAGGGGGTTAATAAGCAGGTTCTCTGGGTGGAAGCATGAGGATGAAGGGAGAGCCTTGTAATCTAACACAGAGGAGACTCTGGAATCTTTGGATGCTTGGAGAACGGGTTTATTTTCCCCTAGAATTTTCCAGAAAATTAGTGGTATGACTGGTGATGGAATCACAGCCTGGTTTTTGGAGGCAGCTCCGAGGGGCTGTGTCCCTCTGTGGTGCTGTCCTGGGAGCCATGCTCCGATGACTCCTGGGGAGTGAGGGAGCCCTGGAGCTCATCCCATGTCTGGTGACTGCTTCGGGGTTTGACCTGTTCCCTGCAGACTCATCTCTCGTGATCCTGTGACAAAGGTGTTGCTGCTGGAGCGTGAGTGGGAAGGTGACGTCATGGCAGGGAAAATCCAAAGGTTGTGGAGGGCAGAGGAGTGTGGGTGCTGCTGAGGGCAGCGGGGGTGTCGGGCTTCCTCGTGAGTCACCCAGCTCCTCCGGGAGCACCGGGATGTGGAACGTGATCCGGGCTGACCCTGTCGGGGGGTCTGTGTCCCATGGAGGGGAAGCTGTTCCTGCTGCTGCTGCGCCTGGGCCTCTGGGTCACAGCCTCCGGGGCGTGTGGTGCTGAGAACGGGCTTATCCCCAACCTTCCCATGCCCACTTAACACTTGGCCATGTCGCAAGAGCATCCTGAAGGGCTCGGGCAGCCTGCAGGAGTAGGGGAGAGTTGCGGGAAGCCCAGAGGAGCTGTGGAGGCCCTCCGGGCTTTGCAGCCCTGCTGGAGGAGTTTAATGGTTCAGAGATCCTGGTGTAAATCATTGCCAGGGCAGGGCACGGGCAAGCAGGGAATGGGATGGAGAGGGGTCTGGCTTGCAGGCAGAGGGAAGGGGAAGGGGCTGTAGGGGGCTGAAGAGCTCAGGCACCACTCGCCCACCTGCTGTGGGGACAAACCTTTTACAGGGCCTGTTGGGAAAGGACAAGGGGAGATGGTGTTAAAGTAAAAGAGGGATGATTTGGACTGGTTATTTAGGAAGAAATTCTTCCCTGAGATGGTGGTCAGGCCCTGGCACAGGGTGCCCAGAGAAGCTGTGGCTGCCCCATCCCTGAAAGTGTCCAAGGCCAGGTTGGACAGGGCTTGGAGCACTCTGGGACAGTGGAAGGTGTCCCTGCCCATGGCAGGGGGTGGGATGAGATGAGCTTTAAGGTCCCTTCCCATCCAAACCATTCTGTGATGGTGGGATGAGCATCCAGACAGCATTGGGAATGCTGGACCTGAGGCAGAGACAGCAGCAGCTCCCTTCCCGGGATGCTGACGTCAGGGCACTGTTGGAGCAGCAATAGGAGCAGCTCTGGAAAGCCAGGAGAGCAGCTAATTCAATGGAGAGATAGACTGGAATAGAAAGTCTCCTGCTTTAATCTGATTGCTGGGCTGATGGGTAGCCCTGCAAGGGATCTGTGAAAAAGTTCCAGGCACAGAGGTGACGTAGGAGCTTAAATCCTGCCCACTTCCAGGACTGAGGTGCCTGAGGGGAGCCACAGAGGCTGTGAACAGGCACAGAGCTGTAGACACCACGGGTAGATGTGACCAGCCCTGTGTGTGTTCTGTGCCCGCCGTGGCTGCAGTGGGATTTTCCTGCCCCAAGGCCATCACAGCTGTTCTCAGGTGAAGTCTTGGCTGGCTGATGTGTTTGTGACAAGGATGGGAGCTCAGCTGGATCATCAGGTGAGGAGAAAACCCCACAGGGCACAAGCGGAGAGCAAAACCTTTGTGTGGGAGGGCAGAGGGCAGTGCTGGTACCATCAGTCACAGGCTTGGAAGTGCTCGGCTGGGAGGGTGGCTCTTGGAGTGCTGGTGAGGACATTTCGGATGCAGTGTTTTCCACATCCTCCGCAGCTGCTCACTAGGGTGGAGTTAAAGCTGGGATCAGGGGATGCCTTCCCCCAGGAGCACCCAGAGCAGCAGCCCCGTGCTGGAGCTGGGCACGGCAGGGCATGACAGGCTCGCCCTGGCAGCTCCCATCGGGCTGCGGCCGGCGGCTCCTGGGTGTCCCAGAGCCCCAGCAAACCATGGGAGGCAGGACATTACCCTGCCCGGACCCATGTGGGGCCAGGGATGTGTCCAGAGGGGCTGGGACACCCCTCTGGGGGGCTCCACAGCCGTGCTGGAGCACGGGCAGCGAGCAGGGAAGTTTCTCTGCAGGTTCCTGCTCTCCGGGTTTGCGTGCGTGTCTTTTCCTGCTGCAGCCGCTCTGTTTTCTGGGAGTGCTGCTTTATCCTGGCCCTTGACCCTGCAAACTGGGCGTGCGCTCAAGCTAAACAAGCAAACATGAAGCTTTTGAGCTCAGGAGGGTTGAGCTGAAGGGTGTGGGGGGGTGCATGGATATAGCACCACTAACAGCACAGCCCAGGGCCACCGAGAGCCCAACCCAGCATCAAGAAGCCAGGGAGGGAAGGAGAAACCCCTGACATGGCACATCCATAAACCTGCAAGGCTCACTGGGGTGGAGATGGGGCAGCTCTGCTGTGAGGATGCAAGCTGGCCACCCGTGGGTCACGGGACCCAAGGTCGGGGAGGCGAGTGGGCAGCAGATGTGGCTCCATGTGTTTATTTCTGGAAATCGAGCACGTCTGGTCCTGGTGACTCGGAAAACATTCGGAGAGGGTGGTGGAGGAGGAGTTTCCACCCGTGGCCTGGCTGGTCGGGAATGTTTGTGCTCAGACATCCCCAAGGGACCGAGCCGGGGCACTCAGCACCAGCGTGTGTTGCTCCAGGGAGGGCGAGAGCCAGCCCAAAATGAGCCAGGGGCCCTACCAAGGGTTCCCCATCCCGGCAGCCCTTGCCAGCAGCAGCCAGGGGAAGCCACAGGGTCGAGTTGGCTGGGAGAGAGGCAGTTTTGGTTTCTGTTCTCTGGGCAGGAAGGCACTCCAGTTCCAGGGCAGGCAGCCAGCGCCGTGAGGAGCCCTGCTCCCTCCCAAACAGGGGGAGAGGAGAAGCTGTTCAGCTAGAGATGTGTTTCTGAGCATTTCCAGGTTGGTTTGCATTGACAACACCTCATGAAATAGATTCTGATGGCCTTCTTTCGGTGCTGTGAAGCTGTCAGTTATCACCCTCCTAAGGACAGGCAATCTCAGCCCTTAGCAAACATGAGTGATTTGATTGTTTTCAAAGGTTGGTGGATATTACAGCTGAGAAGGTAGCCAGGGGTGGGGATGGGAACAGCCAGGAAGGATCCGGGTGCCCTGCTCTACCCTGACATGCCCTCCTCAGGCCCGGCAGCGTGAGGTTCCAGCGTCAGCTGGATGAATCGGTGCGGAGCCTTGGCTGCTTGCCGTGCACTCACCACAGCTTCCCCTCTGCCCGCAGAGCTCGCTGGCTGCCCGGGGAGGGGGCCGCACGCATGCCAGCAGGGCTGCAGCCCCCCCGCCCTGAGCCATGCGGTGAGGCGGGGACGGCGCGGCCGCCCAGCAGCCATGGCCCAGTCCCGGGCCAACGGCTCCCACTACGCCCTGACGGCCATCGGGCTGGGCATGCTCGTGCTCGGCATCATCATGGCCGTGTGGAACCTCGTGCCCGGCTTCGGGCCCCCCGACAAGCCCGGCAGCCACGCCGGGAACAGCAGCAAGCCCGACCGCGGCTCCGGGGGCATCCTGAAGAGCAAGACCTTCTCGGTGGCCTACGTGCTGGTGGGCGCGGGTCTGCTGCTGCTCCTGCTCTCCATCTGCCTCAACATCCGCGACAAGAAGAGGCAGAGCGAAGACCTCGCCATCGCTCACGTGCAGCGCCAGGTGTCTGCGGAGCCCTCGCAGCAGGAGGACAGGTGAGGAGGCGTTTTGGGGACAAAGGGAGCGGGATTGGGTGCAGGAATGAAACCGAGAGCTGTTGGTGTTGCTCAGGAAGATCTGGAGAAAGGAGAGGAAGGCAGCGTGTGCTGAAATAAGGAAGCCCGTGCCGTGGTTTAGGGTTTTGATATGCCCTGGAGACAGGAGAGGAATGACTCCAGCTGCATTTTTGCGGCTCTAAGTGGAAGGCAGCCTGGTTGGTGTGTGAAGTGGGGTGCCCACAGAGCTGTGGCCGAGGCAGCGTTGGGAGAGGTGCCACTCCTGGCTCTGTTGGGACACGGGAGCGAGCTGAGGGAACGCTGGGCAGGGTCGTGGGTAATGCAGAGAGCAGCAGGCTCCTGCCACACGCTGGGAGAGCAGCCAGAGGGGCAGGAGAGGGGCTGTCTCTGCCTCGCTGCGTGCAGCCAAGGTGCCAAACAGCCTTGGAGACTGGCCATGGAGTTTAGACCCGGTGAAAGTCTGCAGGGCCCCGCAGTTTGCTCAGGGAGCCTTGAGGAGCAGAGCAAAGGCTGCTGCCACAGCAGGCACGCTGCACAAACACAGGCACAGGGGCAGTCCCTGTCCATCGGCACAGCTCCCTGAGCAGAGAGAGGCAGGGGAGCACTGGGACAGTGTGGGGTACAAGGGGACAGGAGGGGACAGTGGCTCTGCTGGCTCTTGTCAGGGTCTGCAGATCCACCCAGAAAACTGATTTTCCATGGTTGATTGGAAAAGTAACTTCAGAATGCCAAAGAAATGGCAAGTATTACATGCAGGTACCTGTGCAGAGATGGTGGCATAGAGCAGAGTTGAATCTCTTTGCAGAAAACCCCAAGGTACCCAGCCCATAAGACATCAGAATGACAGAGGGGTGGTGTCCTTTTCTAATGTATTTTGACTTGTGTTGTTTTTGAGAGTGGTGGAGAAAAACTGATGTTCTCTTGAGGGAAGAAACCACTGCTGGGCAATAGAAAAGGGTCTGTGGGCAGAGAAAGTGAGGATCAAAGATGGCTATAAATCATAAGGAAATAAAATGTGTCTGAACTTAGGTGGGGTCATGATTTGTTCTGTCAAGCAAAAGGAAACCGGCATATAATGCAGAAGGGCAAAAACTATTTCTGGTGGGGTGGGGTGGTTTTATTCATTCCTCTCCATCCCCTCCCCACAATGAAGCTAAAATGATGTGCTACCCACAGCCTTAACTCTTTCCCCCCTAGTCAAGAAGAGGATGAAGACGTCTCTTCCCAGTACTACGTGCCCAGCTACGAGGAGGTGATGAACACAGGCTACTCCGAGCCCAGAGACTCGGACAGGAGCAACAGGCTCAGCGTCTCCCTGCCCTCCTATGAGTCCTTGGCGGGGCTGGACGAGAGCAGCCAGGCCCCGGGAGCGGCGGGCGCGGAGCCCGGCCCGGAGAGGCAGCCCAGCCGCCACAGCTCCCGCCTCAGCAAGCGCCTCAAGCCCCTCAAGGTCCGCAGGATCAAGTCAGAGAAGCTGCACCTGAAGGACATCAGGCTAAACCTGCCGCAGGGCAACAGCAGTGTCCCTATCACGATAGAGCCCCTCACCCCTCCGCCCAAGTATGAGGAGATCCAGGACAAAACGCCAGTGAGCCAGCAAATGCCTTAAATAAAAAAAAGAGGAGTCTGTGATGGTGCTCGGTTGAGGGTTTTTTAAAACCCAGCATGCCAAGGGGGGCTTGGTGTGTGGGTGCAGAAGCAGCCAGGGCTCCCTGGAAGCTGCCACGTGGAGGACATGCTGTGGCACAGGGATGGGACTCGTTTTCCCTGGGACTGGGTTTTACAAAAGGCTACAGGGAAGGAAACCTGAACACCACAAGCTCTGCTGCTGTGAAGTAAATGAAGGCTGGACGTGCCAAAAGTGTCAGTTCTGGTGTTTGATATGAGACCACCCAGTGCATCCTCTCCTCCTCGCTTCCAGCAAGACTTTTCCAAGCGTCCAGACTGATATTGCAGAAGGATTTTCCAAGTGGAAAAGTGGAATGTTTCTTTTTTTGGGTGTCTTTTCTTTCTGAGGAAGGGGAAGCGTGTTGCCAGAGCAGCACCACGGCTTTCCCCAGCTCCCAGCCGGGCTGGGCTGGTGGCCCAGAGCCAGCCCTGACTCCTGCCAAGGTCTCTGCTGGCTGGTGGGAAGCAGCTGAAAGGGGCCTCCTGCTCCTCAGGGAGAGGATGGATTTCTTGCCTCGGTTGCTTTCCCTGTTGTGTTTCGTGCTCCATTCGAGGCGAGTGGGTGGCTCCGGGGGGCTGGGAGCTGCGTGTGCCAGTGCCAGGGATGAAACCACTGCTGAGCATCCTGTGCCCGCAGACTGGGCTGAATAAATGTTTTGTACGTTGTGTGTGTGTGTGTTTTGTACGCTGTGTGTGCTCTGTGTGTGTTGTGTTCTCCTGTGTGCTTGGCCCTTCCCCAGGGGTGTGATCCAGCAGCTGCTGCAAGGTGGGTGCTGCTCCATGGGCATCCCAGCCCCGAGCTGCCCCCGGGCTCCCAGCAAGGCCAGCAGCCACAAGGCCATCAGCTCGTCCAGCCACGGGCTCCCTGGGCCGTCTGGGACGGGATGTGGAGGTGGCTTTGCTGGTGTGATGCTGGTAGCCACGTGATCCTGGAATCCTGTAGGCCGGAACAGATCTCCAAGATCATCGAGTCCAGCACCTGGCACTGCCAGTCCACCACTGAGCTGTGTCCAGGTTAGGGACTGTTCAGCAGAGGCTGGACTGCTGCTGTAGTTGATAGAAGGTATGAGAAGAGCCCAAGTGACCAAAAAAAAGACAAAGAAGAGATGCTGGCCCAAGACCACCCAACAGAGTCTCTTGTTAATTATTATTTCCTATTACATCTCCTAGTTTCTGTTGTTACGTCAGAGGAGTTTTACTTTGCTATACCTCAAGGCATCATCTCGGGCAAAATAACCTCATTAACTAAGGGACTCTCTTCCTGAAGAGAAGGAATCAAGAAGTACAAGAATATAGCCCAGACTGAGGGATTTGGGGTGGTGAGTGCCTGTGTGGGTCTTGTTGAGGGGTTGGAAAGGTGGTGCAGCTCCTTGGAGGTTGTGCCCCAGACACAGGTGCCCCAAAGAGCCCACTGGACATCAAATCCTCTCTCCTTGGTGAAGAAATGCAGCCCTAGCAGTGGTCCTAGAAAATCTGGATGAATAAAGTGAAGTTTCTTGTCTGAGCAGTTCCAAGTTAAAGTTTTATTGAGCTTCTTTGTCAAAAAACAAATGAAATGGACTGGCAAAAGCAGCATCTTCTCATGCATCTTTTCCTGTCTCATGAAGGAAAGAGCTGAAAAGCTGTGGTGAAGTGCAGTGACCTCAGTGACACGAGCTGTGAGTAATGCAGGAATTATGCCAAAAATGCCCAAATGGCTGATGAGCATCTCTGGCTGCTTGCATGCTTGTCCTTTGGTGGTATTTGGGAAGCAGAGGGAGATGTGGGGTGCAGAGAAGTGTGGGTGCTCCCAAAGCCGTGACCATCGTTGTTCTAGGATGGCTTTTCCCTGTGGCACTGTGGGGGGATGCTTATCCTGAAGGCAAGGGTGATGGAGAGGAAACTGGGCACAGCACAGCTGTCTCTTCCATGCACATCCTACAGCTCAGCCAACCTCAGGCTGCTTGTTCAAGGGGAGAGCATTGACAGGTGAGAAATCAGGATGTGTTTAAGGTTTGCATGTGTCTCAGCATCTGCAGAAGGCAATCATCTCGTTCCAGGAGAACCCATGAGTTCAGCCTGGAGAAGAGAAGGCTCTGGGGAGACCTTAGTGCACCTTCCAGTGCCTGAAGCGGCTCCAAGAGAGCTGGAGGGGGATTTTGCACAAGGGCAGGGAGTGACAGGTCTAAAGTGAATAGCTTCAGACTGGCAGAGGTTTCAGAGAAGCTCTGCTTTGCCAAATCTGCTGCTCGTGCCTTGAAATTAAGTATGATGAAATCTTGCAGGACTGCTGAGGCCAAACTGGGGTTTGGTGGTTGCAAGTGTGGCTTTTCCCCCTTTTTTTCTGCTGTAAAAGGGTGTGTGGCAGCCTAGGATCAAGGGATATTGATGGAGAAGCACCAGTGGGTGCCAGCATCCACCTGACAGCAATGTTTATCCCCTCGCCTGAGGTTGCAAGACCCGTTTGTGTGTGTGTGAGCATGATGTTAAATAAAAAATAACTAAAATGGGGCAAAAGGGTGCTTTGGCAGCCCTTGCAGGTGGCAGGGCCCCTGTGAGGTTTGTGATACACATTGCCACGTGTGTCCCCAGCTGGCACGGGATCGCTGCGGCCACGCCGGCGCGGAGCTGTGTTGTGCTGCTGGGCCAGTTGCTTGGGAAAAGGAGAAGGGAAAAACCCTAAACTAAACAAACCAAACAGGAAAACTCCCCCAGGCTGGCAGCAGCGGGCTCCAGCATGGCCAAGGTTTCCAAGGCTACTGCAGCCACACTGGCAGCTGGGACAGAGCCGCTTTTGGGGTCATTTTGTTCAGTTCTAGTGTGTGAGTTGGTTGAGCTGCTCGTGGCTCAGGTCGTGTTGGGTGGGAGGTTGCTGAATGAGAAGTTGGGTTTTTGGTGCAAGCCTAGCAGGTGAGGGGGCTGCGCAAGGCTTTCCGAAGAGCTCGGGGTGTTTCCAGCTGAAATCCTAC
>VYXC01008339.1:0-132867 GCA_013397175.1 Platysteira castanea
GTCCACCTTGGGAGCTTTGATATCAGATTGTGTGATTTTTGAGGTTTTTTCTTTTGATTTTTTACTTAGTTCACTCTGTTCTACTTCAATATTAGTTTTTGAAATCAGCGTATTTCCTTTTGTGTCTTCAATACTAATTTCCATGGAGGAAGGTTTCATAGTTATTTTCTTTTGACTTGGCAACTGCACTTTTGGCTTTTTCTCTATGTTGATTTCATTTAGTTCTTTATTGGGTATCCCTATTTCCATTTCGGTGCTCTGAACATTAATATCTCCTTGTGGTCCACATACCTGAAGTCCTTCTGCTTTTTCAAGTGTTTGCACTTTTCCTTCTCTTTCACTTATTTGTGTTTCAGTTTGGTCTTTTTCTTCCTTGGTAGTTGACCAGGTAAATGTAGGGAATTTTAACTTTGGTAGTCTAAATTTGCTTTCTTTCCCCTCTGTATCATTTTCTCCTGTCTTGATTCCAATTTCTATGTTTAAGGCTTTGTCATATGTGGGCATGCCATCTTCCTCTACCTGTTCGTTTTTTACTCTGTCTTCTGTGTCCTCTCTGCCTTCTTCTCTTGATATTTTCGCGTCAGTTTTAGGTGTTTTGGCCATTTTGAATGATGGCATTTGTATTTTCCAAGTAGATACTTCTGATTCTGCATCTGGCATATAAGTTTCCACATCGTAATTCCCGCTGTCCTCTGAAGTCATATCAGCTATTTTTTCTGGTGCTGACTGTGGAACATCACTTCCCTTTTTGGTGGTGTCAGTCTCTGTCTCTTTTCTTTTGGACATTGAAATTCCAAAATTTATTTTCTGAATATTTACTTTTTGTGTATCTTCTTCTACTTGTTTTTGTCCTATTTCCAGTGTGTCAGATGTCTGCAATTCTGCTTTAGCAGTGTCTATTTCTAGGCCTTTTACTTGTACAGATCCTTTAGCTGTGTTACCCATCACATCTACGTTAATTCCACTTTCTCCGTCTTTTTTATCTGCTGATCCTTTCTGTTTCTTTTTTCGGGATTTTGATGAGGCTTGTGGTGATTTTTTAGTTGGACTTACTTTCAGATCAGCTAAACTGGGCTTTGGTATCTCTGTTGTAATGTCTGGTACTTCAGGTACACTAAATTTTGATGTTGCTTCCTTGTCTTTTTTAATGCTTATTTCAACTTCAGGGCATTGTTTTACATGAGATGGAATGCCATTTTTCATATCTTTAAAGTCTTTTGTTAATGTTTCGTGTACCTCTCCTGTTTTCATTTCATAAGCAGGAGATGTGGTATATTCAACAGTTAAGATTTCAGGATTTTCCAGGCTTATATCATCTTTATGTATTTTTTCTCTTTCAGAGATCAATGTAGTTTTTATTTCTTTTTTTTGCTTCTCTTGTGGTTCTGTTTTGGACCTGTGCATTCTGAATCCAATGCTAGGGAACTTCAGCTTCCTCTGGCTTCCTTTTTTCTCTTTGGTATGGACTTCTTGTGGAAATTGAGACTCTGTGTCCGTGCTTGTAGGGGAAATATCCTGTGTAGCAGGCTCATATGCATCTGATGTACTATGAGATCTTCTGTGCCTCAGTATTTTTTTATTTTTGATTGATTGAAATTTCGGCCATGATAATCTATCTTTTTTAGGTCTCTTACTTCTTCCTACCCTCTGGCTTACAATTAATGTTTCCCTGTCTTCTTCTGAAATGTCTTTTCCTGAAACATGAAGTGTTTCTTCAGGAATGCTCTCACTGAGTTCTTTTTCCTAAAAGAACAAATAGTAGTCAGAAGGTCAGAAGTAACCTAAATATAGGTGCAACAGAAAATAAAAACCATACTATAAAATATGTAGAAAAATGTTTTTATTATTACTAGTATCTACTTGTTATATAAAAAAAATCCTGAAGATTATATAAATATGTAAAGTCAGGCAGAAATTACATAAAACAAATGGACTGTAATATATGGATTTCTGAAGATTTTGATTCTTTGCGAAATATTGCAGTAAACAGAGGTTTCTATATGTATCTCTATATATGTCTGTACAAATATATATTATCTATACTATTGATATATGTGTATATGAAGAAAAAATAATCTCTAAGTTGATGGAAACCTATGAAGAGATCGAATGTCTATCAAAATATCAGTGGTTAAACACATATTTTTGAATAGACAATCTTATGGAGGAGCTTTGGAGAAAAATGACATTTTGGAACATATTGAATATAAGTATTCCAGAGATGACCCAAGTCTGTTTTATCAGAGGACAATTAACAATAAAAAAATGCTGACTCTCTAAAGAATATTTTTATACCCTAACACAATATTGTGGATTTATTTAAAATCTACAGTCGCATTCAAGATATTTAAAAAGATGCAAATATTGCGTGGGATTTTTTTTTGTCATGAATATTCCTGCTAGTAAGTTTAAACACATGCCTAAGTCTTAAGAAGACACAAGTGAGTGTTTTCTGATCTATTTCCACACAGCACATCATAATAGTATGTTGTCCAAACTTTGAAAACTATTCAAATATCTACCTGGCCCATTCTTTCCTTTTTGTGCTGGGCTGTAGAGTGTTCTAGATCTTCTTGCACAGCAATTTTTCTTTTGAGGCTGAATTGGACTCTGTATGGCTCGGAATATTGGAGAATCTTGAGTGCATCTTCATATTTGATATTATCGAAAAATATTGTAGCACTTAGAAGCTGATCACCTGCAAGTGAAATTGTATATAATTTTAATTACTTTGTATTTTCTTATGGTTTTCTCAGTTGATTTTTTCTTTCATTTTAGTTTTGTATATACTACTTTATATGTGTCTTTTTCACTCTTCCAATGAAAACTATTTTTTTATGGTATACAAAAAACATCACATTTCATTATTGTTCAAGCAAAACTTAGAAATTATATATATGGACAGGTTAAGCTCACAGGTAACATTAGTTGGTTTGAAATCGACTATTTCTGATACCTAAAGAGATGGCAGATCATGCAGCTACAAATCTCATTATTTAAAGACACAGAATAAAATCAAAACAAAATAAAAAATCAGACTGTACCTTCTCTAAGACTAAATATTTTTGAAGCAGGAGATTCCTTAAGTACTTTTTTAATAAATATTCCTTCATTTCCTCCACCTTTCACACTAAAACCACTAGCACCAGCTTCCGCTTCTGTTTTCAGGGTCACTTCCATTGTCTCCTAGAGATAGAAAAAGTTATGAATTTATCATTTTTATTAATTTGCATAAAAGGGTTCAAAGTTGTTCTACAATAAAAAATTTAGTCTCCTCAAGTGTATTTTCAGTAACTCAAGAAAGATTATCCAAAACAGAGAGTATACTTACTCAGTGTGGGTTTGATTCTGTTCTAAATTAGAATTAAGCACATGTGTTAGGGTTATGTTGGATCATGGCCACAGGGAAAATAGGTTATAATTTTCAAATGTGAAACATATGGAAACTTTTAGGGCTGAAAGATTGTATTTTCTATGAAGATGTTAACCACTCGAATTAAAGTCAATGGGCCAGAAAAGTCAGACTAAGAGCTAGTACTATACTGCACTCAAATCAGAGAAGGCTAAAGAAAGAATTCTAAAAACAATTATGGATGGACCACAAGTAGGACAAATAAATGTTCATGCCTGTGCCACAACTCAGCCACTCGTGAAGTTCCTGGTCAAAACAAGTCCAAAGTTATTCTTTGCCCATTTGCCCTTGTTTCTGTCCACCCATTCATGCCTATGTGTTATAACAAACTTTACTATTTGCAAGGCTCACACCTAAAGCTGTGGAGTGCTTTTAGACTGACCTGTGGATGGCTCTGTTTTGATTTGTCTGTAGGATGTTTTTTGTTTTCTTCTTGAAGCTGAAAAATAATTTTTAATTATTTAATATTCCAAAGTCATGGTGTTCTTAAGTACAACAAAAGTCAGTTAAAATTCCTGGTTTAGAGTAAGAACTGAGGCTGGCTTTAATGGCAACAGAACAAAATCAGGATCAAGTGCAATATACAACATGAATGATTTAACTATACTAATCCCAGTGGTAAATTGGATGCCAAGGCCTCCCTTCATTCTACCAAAATTTGCATTAAATGAATGTCAGAGACAAAATGTCTTATGATATTGGGAGCTTTTCTGTGTCCTAATGTAGCATATTTTGAGCAACATCAATTTTGTAAACATGCATTTGTTTTACTTATTCAACTTCAGCATGAATTTTAAACTGTTGCCTACTTACCTTAACATGGCTGTACTAATTAAATCTCTAACTTTGAATAACCAAGAGGTACAGGTAATTTTGAAATAGTTATTAGTTAGATTCAAGCCAGTTCTGTATTCTAACAGGAAAAGCGCTGTAATTTCTTTATGCTGTCTGCGTTGTGTCCTTCATGGAATTAAGTCAAGTGCGTTTTCTTGCCAAGAAACAAGAACATGGTCAGCAAGTTCAACACAAAATAAAGCCATCAATGAATATAGATGTGATTTTGGTGGGGACAGGAAGACAATATGGCTGCAACAATATCCCATTCTATGACACATGACCCTCTGCTACTTGTGGGAGCTAAAGCCTCTTGAAGGAACTTAATAAAGCTATGCCTGCATGAAAATTCAGTGCCTTGCCTTTAAATAGTCTTCTTCTATGGGATACTCATAAACTGGAGAGGATCCTTGTGGCCTTGGACGAATGTCTTCTACTGCCACTTCATTAACCTGTGGAAAAGACATGAGCAGTGGTAAAGGAACATCCACCATTAAACAGTGACTCATTTTTAGGAGTGTTTCTCTAGTTACGCATAGTGTCCTTCTGAGCAACAATCTGTCATTAGTGATGGTGGATAAAAAATAACCAATAACTCTTTTTTTTAGGTCAAGAACAAATACAGTTCTCATGTTAAAGCATTCAAAACCACAAGGGACAGAGTTCTGAGAGACAAAACCAATGGCATGCTGATTTTGGTTTTTTTAATGTGTTGGATGCATCTACAGACCGAACAGACTGAAAACAGACAGATCAATTAGTACAAATTGACAGAAGTAAAAAAAAATCCCTTCCCTGCTCTATTTGCACACCTAAACTTTGCGTCCAATGGCTTCAAACTTTATTGCCTTCTATAAGCAAGCAAACCATGGAGAAGTCCCAGCAGGAATTTCTGCTGACAAGCACTTGGCATTCTTCCTTCTGCAGTCAGACAATAGGGAACCTAAACTGTCTAAGTTTTTAAGGAAGAGTTACCATAGTTAACAGCCATGTAATAGTTTGCTAAGTCTTGGTAGTAAACTTACGCCAGTGAACCATGGCAAAGAGCAGATGCTTTTACACTGAAACATCTTTCTGGTTTTTGAGCTGGCAGGACAATCCCAAGCTTAGTTTGTAATGGGGAGGAAGATCACCAGCAAGACCCAGCTATAAGCAAAATATTTAAGATCCCATTTTGCCAAACTCTCATCACAGAAAATTTCAACTCTAAAAAACTCACAGAATCTTCATCCTCTGCATCAGCATCAGCATCTTCTGGGGGCTCGGCTGGTCTCAGCTGTCGTCCAGAACCTGAAAGCAGCACACAGGTTGTTGGTGCCTGCAGGATCCACTCAGAGCACAGAGCAGTCAGCTTGCAAGCTGAAAGCCTTGGGAGCAGCATGGCGAGGGATGTGCACAGGCCAGTGGAAAGGCCTGCCTTAGTTTAGATTCCTGGCATCACAGAATGGTTTGGGTTGGATGGGACCTTAAAGTCATCTAGTTCTCCCTACTATCCATGGGCAGGGTTTATAATCCAGCTGACTTCTGGTTCCAGATTTTCTCCAGTCTGGGTTTTTTCTCCTCCACAAAAGCCTTACATTTCTGGATATGAATATTTCTCATATCTTTGGAAAAAGAAAAGCAGCGGCCATCTGCTGACCCCTGTCTCCTGCACCAGCCCCCACCTTTCCAAAGGGACTGAGTGTAGCCCACAGTGAAGGTTTGGAGGGATTGGAGACCAGAAAAAGGGGAGGAGAGGTGTACAGAGGGAATCTGACGTGTTTTTGCCTGAGTTGTTTTATTCTTTAAAATATCAAAATCAGTAATTAAAAGTTTTTTAATTCCCAGTAAATTAAATTGATTGAAATTCCCCATATTGAAACTCTTCTTTGCTTCTGACAAAGGTCTTAAGAACAGGAGAGTAAACATCATGAAGCATTGATAGTCATAAAGACTGTTTTCTTAGTTTTTAAAAGTATTGAGGGCAGACAGAGATGAGGTAAAGGAGATGGGCTGTCTCAAAGTATGATTCTCTTCAAATGCCTTAAATTGGGCACCAAAGAATGAAAACAGCATGAATTAGAACATGTTTTCAGAGGTACAGGCTTAGCCAGTAGAGGACAGTGTGGCTGAACCACATGTTCCCTAATGCACCAGCTATTCACGTGCCCAAGTCCTTGTCCCAATAACTATGTCTCTTTCCTGTCTCCATGCTCGTTTTTTCCAAGCCATTTGTCTAGCTTCCCGACACTCAGTTCTGCAACTGCCATTACTATACACAGTTTTGGCTCTCCTAAACAGCTCCTCTGGCTTAAAAACATGCTGAAAAACTAGAGAAAACAATTGACAAGAAGAACTGTGCAACTCATTGTCTGTTTTAAATGGAGAGTCCTTGGGCTGGAACACCACATTTCTGGACGTTACACGCTGTGTGTGCAGACAAGATGGCATGACTTAGTCATGTCTGCAATCACTCTGACTTACATTGCCAAGCTCTTGTTAAAGTGGCTGGGATTTTTCTGGTCACTCTTCACAGTTTTTTGATCTCCTATGTTTACTTTTTCCTTGATTTTTTGAAGATGAAATTATATAGTACAGGCAAAGTTTTGAAAAAGTTATGCCCCAGTGATCAGTGATGGACCACTTTGTTAAGATGAATGGAAATATTGTGCTTCCAGTGAGAATATCCTAATACAGTTTGCGGGTCAAGTTTCCAAACTTGACAGAATAGAAGGCAATCCTCATTAGCCATATGTACAGCATCATAATCAGCTCTCCTGAAATATTCCAGCTTGAGGGAACTGGGATCAACCCAGAACACATAAGGGCTGCCAGACCAGGACTCCTTTAGCCTTCACAGCACTAGTCCTGACACCTACAATGGACAATTCTAGAAAATTCTAGAAAATGGTTTTAATGCAGATTCTATCTCAGATTAAAGACCTGCTTGAAATTTAGCTTGATTTTTTTTTTAAAAGCTCTAGCATTTGCAATCTTCAGAAGCTCAAGAAAACTGGAAAATTAGCATAACCTTGTTAAAAAGTTTAGACATGGATTTATGAACCTGATTTCAGGCATTTCTGTTTGAAAATTCTGGAATCCGTTCATGAAGCACTTCACCACATGTATTTTAATAAGCATCATATGAGGGGAAGAGCTGCAGGATTGAGGCTTGATTGTTTAATTTGCTTGGTGCTTCTAAAGATTCAGGTGCCAACAATAAATTTTATGGCTGTTACTAAAATTCCAAGAAATAGTAAGGACTTAGTCTTGTGGCATTGCCGTATTTTCCACTTGGGAGAATCCCACCCACAAGCCCTGCAGTCCATTAGAATGACTTAACAGAAAATTGCTTGGATTGCTGGACTGTTTGCTCTTCAATGCAGCACTTCAATGTTAACTTCAGTATTGATCCCTCGTGGCTGCCAATAATTTTGCTACTGGAAAAGAAACAGGAAAGAATTATCTATGAGATTTCTTAGGCTGGTTCACTGCTCTTTCTCGTGTTTCACTCTGGTGTAACTTCAGTGACACTTTAGTTGTCTGGAACTGGAGCAATGCAAGCACAGTACCTCTCCTAAACTGTGATAGTAGCGCCTTTTCCTAAAAAAATCGAGCAACAAATTACTGTCCCCAGGGCTAAGAGAGATGTGGATGAGATTGCATGGAGGGGCATCAGATGACCTTCCCTTCCCAAAGCTTCACACTGAGGCCTTCCCATCCACCCTGATTTCCCCAAACTCTGCCTAGGCCGCCCCTCTACGATAGTTAACCCATGTCATGTAAGACTTGTTGTGCCCTCAATTCCTACTGTAGACAAGATTTGTTTCTGATTATTTCCCGATTCAGAATACTTTCAAAATAAATCTATAAAAGAGGGGAATAACAGTACGTTTTCTGCAAAGCCTTCTTTCCGAGTAGAAAAGCCTGTGCCAATAAACTATGATTTATATGCATGTCATTCTCATGCCCTGAATAGTAGCGATGCCAACATTTTATAGATTTTAACTTTTTTTTATGGACCCTGGACAATCAGTGCTTTGTTCAAAATGTTTTCATAAACAAGATGGAATTTACATCAGTGACTACTTCTAATAGCCACTGGACTGACTTCAGAACAAGGGAATTTTTTGAAAGTAAGCAGTAGGAGTTATATAGGCTGGATCGTTTTCATATCATATGACTGAAATGTGTATCTGCTTTTTGAAATGCAATTATTTAAAAATTATTTTCTCTTTAGCCTAGCAACCCAGATGGACTGTTTGGGCAAAACCACAAGAAAAAAATTAAAACAGGTTATTTTTTTGGTATTCACATTCGGTGGGCAACAGTCTCCAAAATCACATTTGATACAATATAATGAATTCCAAGTATGACAGTGTCATTGAATTTAAATCAAGTGTGCTTTAATGTATTGTATAAAGAGAAACCTAGCTTTAATTGGAACACTGGCATATAACATTTCTGTGGTCTGTATACTTTAAAATAAAATAAGACAGTACATGAGAATACCAGAGATGTTAATAAAAGAACCAATAATGTCTTTAGCTGATCGTCCTAGCTTCTCTGCTTCCAGACTAAAGCCCTTTCTCTGCAATTCTTAGATTTGGGCTTTTAAAGATTTTCTACTAAACTTATATTTGCACATGAATGGTGAATTTAAGTAATCTGCTCTTATCTTTAAGCATATTACTTTTCCTTGCATCAACTCCAACGTTATTTCAAAAAAAAAAGTTTCTCTTAACAGACAGAAACCTGATCCATAATAAATATCTGTCCACAGGTGAAAAGTTTTATGTTTTTTCTCACTCACTTATTGTTATTTAAAGTCACAGTCTGTGCCTTTTCTTTATGAGGATTTTGGCATTTGCTAGTTACAATTTCTAAGCTGTGACAAGAAACTAACAGTCCTGTTTGTGCAGTGTTGTGGAAATAGCTCTGAGTCCATACCCAGTTAGAAAAATTGTGCCTTGACATGTGGGCAAGTCTGGGACATCTTTAGATCAGGTCTTTTCTGACAGTGCAAAGCACATTCTGCGCACATAACCTCATTTGTGTTATTAATAAGGAGAAGGAGGAACGAATAATTGCAAGACAAACAACAGCAGTAATAATTTAAGTTCATTGTCATTGTTGGCACTGTGTTTGACCCACTAAAGAATTCATACATGTGGGTCAGCAGTTTTCACGGTGCTCCCTCGTGTGCTTACGTCTTGTTGTAAACAAAGATGTGCATGGCTGCTGTCATGGACAGCTTCAGCTGGCTCCTGTATCATTCCTCTCTTCCCGCAACCACCAGTCCCTGTACCCGCAGGTCTGTCTGTCCCTCTGCCCGCAGGCACCCTGTCATGGGGCTGTTATTCCTCATGCGTGAATGGCTGGTAACTGCTAATGCATTGCTCCAGAATGTCTTTTGTTTTTAAAACCACATCCCTCTCTCCAGATGGATGGTGTGCCTGGTTTTTTTTCCTCCACAGCTTGTTCTCCCTCTCTTGCAGGTATCTCAATTACTGGGATTCCTTTTCCTCCCTCAGAGCTCTCACAGCCGCCTGAGCAGTGCTGCTGTGAAGTCCTGCAGCCCCTTCTGATTCACTTCTTGTATTTGAAATAGGGAATACTTAGAATAGTTAGAATATTTTAAATCGTGGGCCCCAGTTCAGGAAGGCACTTGATAAGAGGAACACTATGCACATGCCTGGCATTCATCTTGGCCTCTCAAGAGCACTTTTTCAGATAGGTAAGTTCACCTGACTTCCAAGCAAGCAATGCTGAAGGAAAATGATCCTGCAAGCATCAGCTGCAAAGATAAGAATCTGAAAGTGTCTGCAAATAAACCTTGTTATTCATGTACTGTGTTCCTGAAGGAAGCTGCCGCGAGGTTTAAACCACGTTTTATGTCACAGGCGTTCGCACAGTCTGTGCAGGCTCGACCACGAGCTCCAGAAGGTTCATGGCATTTCCAGTGCAGCAGCTCCAAGGACGCTGGGGAGAACCACCAGCACAAAAGGCAAGAGGTTCGTCTTCTACAGAGATTTCTTAGTGCATTCCAGAGACCTGGATTCATTCCATTGTCCGGCAAGATCCCACGGACTGAGTTACAACAACTGCTGGGCAGGGCTGTGGGGCACGGCCGGAGCGCAGCGGGAATGCTGCGGCTGTCGCTCTATCTGGGCAGGATCCATGGCCACGGGGAGGTGCGGGCACTCAGGCACGGAGAAGGCTGCCTCTCCCAGCCCTCCATCGCAGGAATGTCATGTTACTTCCCTTGAACCGCTGCCAGCGAGACAGCGGGGGCACCCAGCAGCTCCACCTAGAAGAACCAGCTTGTCAGCTCCGCACGGAACGGCTGCCACAGCGGAAAAAGCAGCCCCTCTGCCTCAGAAAAGGTGTCAAAATGAGGATCAGCACCGCCCCTTTAGTGTTTCCGCTCTGCCCTGTGCTGGGAGTGGGACCCTCCCCACCAAGCCCTGAAATTTCTGTGGGATGAAGACAAAGGACTACTCTGTGGAATGAAGAGAAAGATTTTGCTGCTGAAGGAGTTTAACAGGCCTTATTATCAGCGGGATGCTATCAGAACCAGCTGGGCCGGTGTTCAAGCTACACTCCTGCCTTTGTTGTGCACGGGTTTGGCAATGCCCCGTGGCTGCACTCCGTCCCGGGGCTGCATACTTGTGCTGTGATTAATGTAGCTCAGACCTGGGAGCAGAAAGCAGAGGCTTGTAGCACAGTCGTGCTGAAGGAGCAGCTACTCCCAAATAACCAACGTGTGTGAATAGTTTCCTTCCATTCAAGGCATGAACAAGATGTTTTGATTCATTGCCTTGGTATGTTAAGCTGCCCTTGTCGGCTGTTAGAGTACTTCGTTAAAAGCCTTCAAATCATTTCATCTCAAAACCTTTTGAAAACACAATATATATGTGACTTACAATCATGAGTCTCCTTGCCCAGCCAGAGGACGGTCCCTGAAGTTAACATCTACTTTTATCAAAAGGAACAGTACTCTGTTCTGCAAAGTACACCCCAGTAGAGAAATATCTTGGGAATTAAAGTTCCTTGCAGATCATACTGAGCTCTGTAAGATTTTATAGAGCATTTTCTACAGGTTGACTAATATCAGGAAAGATGTGTAAGAGCACTGGCAACTAAGAACTGATATAAACACTACCATAAAAAGAGAAACTAACAGCCCCCAGATTAAAAGAGGAGTGAATGGCTTTCCCATGAGTGTATGTTTATTGATAAGCTCTGCCCACAGATTTAAAAGTATTAAAAGCATTCCTGCTCACACTTCACAATAGGAGCAAAACCTTTAGGAAGGCTGATCAGAAAGGAGTTCTTGAGTATTACAGTGGTCCACCTTTCCTCTGATGGTAAAGATAAACTTAATAGAAACCGTAGAACAATTCAGAGGATGAAAATAAAACACTCTGGTGGGGCTCTGCACAGACTTTCTCAGCTTGAGTCATATTTTAACATGAAAAGCACAGGGAACTTCTTTTTTCCAATTGTCAAACTGAAATTTCCCAGATCCTGAGTTAATGACTTTCATCTAGCTATCATCATTTATTGGTTACTTGGCTATATAGGAAATGTAGTTTGGCCAGATTCACATAACTCTCCTGCTACAAGGATAAAATATTTACTGAAGTATTTCATTAGTCTGATATTTCACCTCTTACTGAAACAGAATGTTTCCTACAAGTAACAGAGTTTGAAAATAAGCTCTTAACCAAATTTTATTGCAAGAACATGAATAGAGTGATGTCCAAAAGAGCAGCAAAACCAGGCAGCAGTGGCTGATACCTGTAGTTTTTTTCCTGGTCCATCCCTCCTTTTCCTCGCTAAAACACAGCTACAAGTGGCAGAGTGAAAAACGTAGCTGGAGAAATGCTCGTGGTACTCAGCAGACAACCAGAAGTTCAGTGCTGATTCCCCTAGGCCATGGTCCTGTCTCAGAAGCACAAGTTTTGTATCATCTCTAGTTTTAGTCTGTTTGTGTGGAGAGTAGGTGTAACTTCCTGCCCTGTGTCCCTGTCTTGCATGTCTTAGGCAGGAATTTTCCTCTCCCTCAGGTTTTATGTGACAAAATGGGCATCCAGGCTGTGTTTTACTTCCTGCATGAATTCCTACAGTGTTTTCTTGCATAATTATTGTGATAGTGTAGTGAACTAGGATCCTCTCTGATAATTATCAGTTATGATTTTTCCAGGATTCCTGGGCCTCTGTTCTCACAAATTTGGTAAGAGAAGGGAATCGATTTTTAGCAGTTGTTGCTATGAGTGGCCAAACTCCTGGCCTGAACCAAAATTGCTTACCACCCTTTTGGACAGAAAGTGAGTTAGCAATTCGTAGCCAAATAAAGCAATAAAGACTGGTCTAATCCACTCTGATCCTCAACAGTTTTTTCTCCTGGGACTCAACAGTTTTATCTTGTGGAATATACTTGCAATTGGGTTTTACTTGCAATTGAGTCTCTACCATGCTGTAAATGGTTGTATGGATACCCAGCTAAAATTTCCTGGACTGTCACTGCCCATCTGGATAATCTGGGTTTTAAGAAGTGTTTCAGGAACACGTTGCAAATGAAGAGGTCTCTCTTGCTTACCAGCTTCAGAAACCCTAGTGGAAACTACTCTGTAGCTATTTGGTTATCCAGTATATTGATTACGCATCTTGCAGTTTCTCTCCTCTAAAAGAAACCCCTTCACCTATACAACAAACTAGGATTGGGAAGTGAATGCACAGCACATCTGCCTTCCTCTCAGAGCAAGGAGTTGATTCCTTGAGCTGTCCTCCCTGTTAGATAACTGTGAACTCAGCTCTTACCATGACTCGCCTAGAAGTGCAGGCAGGTGGGTGCCTATTGCAGATAAGGCCCATAAAGATCACACAAATTAACTTTGCCACATTCCGTCCCCTCTCTGATTCACCCTTCCAAGAATTCAGGCTTCTACCAGAGCAGATTGCCTGTTCCACTGCCAAAGTACAGCCCTTCTCAGGTTTATAAATGAATCAAATGAATGCATTTATGGAAAATGATCGCTCTGGCTGCATAGGCTTGATTGGCAGCCCTGGAGACTCAATTTCTCTGGCCGCAGAGTCAGTATTTCTTAAGAAGAAGTGGCTGTAACCCCAAGCTGTCTCTTAAGGTAGCTCAGTAGTGACACACTAAAGAAAGATGCTAATTCTTGGTGGTTTTGGTAGAAAGCACATTTGCTCCCTAAGAACAGGCCTTAAGATAAGAGTAAGAATAGAGGATCTGCTAACATTTTGAAAAAGCCCAAAACAACTTATGCGGGCCTTATGTAAATGGTACTTACCACTCCAAATTAGACACTGACTTTTTAGCCCATACTGCTAAGAATGCTCTTCAAACTCTTTGCTTAAAGAAATCCTCATCAGAATCAATGTTCTGTAAAAATTTTTGCATTTGCAGATAAACATAAACATATACATACATACATATATATAGAACAAATTTCATATCGTGATCCTTATGGTCTTATGGTCATTACGGTCTAGAAGACTTGTATTTCTCCTTACTCCACTGACAAAATTCAGTGCATAATTAAGGGCCCAGATACAGCAATATTAATGAAGTGGTGTTACTTTGGCTGTCTCTTTGGTATGCTGGGCATAGCCCTTCTCAAAACAGGAATGCAGAAAAAAACCTTGTAGTTTTTCCACAACCTTTTATGGGGGCTTTTATATAAGTATCTGCCCTTGAAAACAGGTTTTCAGTTCAAGAGAAAATTCCCTAGGCAACTTGCTTGGATGTAAATCACCACAGAAGAAAATATCTTTTAAGCTTTTAAATTCCTTAATGTATATGTAATACAAGAGATATGGGATAAAGGTGTCAGAAAATTATTATGGGAAAATATTTTACATCAAAGATAAAGTTAACAGTTCCCCTCACTTTGTTAAGATAAAAATCTTTTCTGTCAATAAATACTGATAGTAGCAAAATAGCATTTGGCACAGCTCACTTTTCCTTGTTTTTGTGTGGTAGGAGATTCTCTTTAAAATTAGAATTTCTGCATGCAGACTGTGGGTTTACAAAAGCGTAAAATCTCATTTACAGATAAACTAATCCACTGAGTCAGATAAATAAATACATTAGCTTAGTTCTGTCCACATCAGTGTAATTCAAATCTGAATAAATGGACTATAAACTTGGGTTTCAATCACAAAAAGGTCAGATTTCAAAATAATTGAATTGGTCACATACCAAATTATTTTGAAAATATTTTCTCTTGATTTCAGCCCGTTGGTTTGTACCTCCTTTCTGAACACCTTTCCCTAACAGATGTATACCTTTCCCCAGCATTTTCTAAATGTGCCGTTTGATACATGTCTTCTTTTATAAATTAAATCTGTTAACTTAATTTTCATTGTTTGAAATTAGAAATAACTATGTGAGACTGAAAAGCATTGGAATTTTAAGCACGTATTAATTTGCAGAAGGAAAAACTGATGCTGACAAACTTTTGTTGCATTATGTTTTTGAAAAAATAAAATTGAATCTTTGCATGTGGTTTTTAAATGGTTCAGTACTGATTTTCCATTTCTCTACGTCCTAGCATCCAAAAATAACAAACCAAAATGCTTGCCTAATAGATTAGAGAAAAACACAGTTTAGTTAAGGAAATAGATTTCAGTTTTAGATTTCACAGACACTAGTATAAATGATAGGGAGAAACCATTTCTTTAAAGACTCATTAATTCAGTTCTGGATTTCTTTCTGGTTGAAGACTCAAATAGCGAGAACACAACTACACTGTGGTTCATCCGTGTAGTAACTGGTGAATGAATTGAGATGGGTGGAGTTGTTTGAAAGCACTAAGAGGACTATTTCTTGGAGCTGATTATCAACCCTAAAGCTGATTCATAACATTTCCAAACATCCAGAGCCTCTCTGTAATACGAAAATAATGATCTCTAACGGAAATGAGTAACTTTATCATAGTGGTCTGTTCACACTCAAGTTAAGTATTTTCTAACTCAGTTAAAACAGGATGCATTCTTTTTGATGGCACATGGTAAAGTTTTTCTTGATGAACAGCTGTGCCAGATCCAGACTAATGCATAAGGGAGAGTAAATTACATTTTGCTCTTCAGCCAGATCAAGGGCTCCACTGAAATAAAACAGCTTTGTACCAATACAAAATATAAGGTAAAGGAAGACCCTGGGGCTTCAGTTACAGTTTTTGAGATCTACTGCAAGGTGGCTTCTTCAGAGTCGTTTAAATCTGAGCAACAGGAAGACAGTCCAGTGGCTCATTCCCACCCTGAAGAATAGCAATGACCACCTTGATTTGTGGAACTGTTTGAGCAAAAGAAAAGAATGAGAGGCACCTGGAGATGCCCTTCAGTCCATCTGTAGGGGTTTCTGCACACCTTTGCAAAGAGTATTTTTAAACCAATGGTTTCTACTACCTGTGTTCTCTTGCACCCTGCCGGATCCAATGGCCCCAGCGAGGACTCTGCTCTCTGAGCTGTGGTTCAGCTCCCTGTGAGCTCTGTGTGCAGCAGAGAGGCCACTGCTCTCTCCTAAGAAAGGTGGATTTGCATTCCTTGCACTATGCACAGCTTACAGTCAATAATGCCAGAAAAGGAGAATGATTGCTACCGTGAAATTATCCCATCTAAAACAAAAGGCTCCACCACCATCTTACTGTGACATTTTTAAATACTGCAGTCCTGAAGTCCTCCATGGACTGAGATGTTAATAAGGTCTTAGCAGAGACTGAAATATTTGCTTTATATAGTGGTGTTGGAGCAGTGTTGACAGAATTCTGCAACTACACTGAAAGCAGAATTTGTTTCTTTCCTCATTGCAAATACTTTGAACACTACTTAATCCCACTTTGAACATTTCTGAAGATCTATCCTCATTTGACCAAAAGAGAGTAAAGAAAAGCACTCTGCTAATCTTAGAAGACAAATATCCAGAACTCTTTTTTCAGAGAAATCAAGTGCAGGGCTTGTTGCAACAGGACACAGATGGGAAAAGGGCAAAGATAACCCACATGTAAGCCCAGAGTAAGTCACAGAACCATAGAATCATGGAATGGTTTAGAAGAGACCTTAAAGATCATCTCATTCTAAACCCCCTGCCATGGGCAGGGACATCTTCCACTAGACCAGGTTGCTCAAAGCCTGCTGAAGTCCTGCTATCTGAAAAACAGGGTCTTCTACACTTCTACATCAGGGAAATCTACCATGGAAGAGTTATCTCAAAAGGTTTTGAAAAGACACCTGGGCCAGAGTCTCAAGTGCATAGGACCTAGATTCAACAACACTAAGCACAGAGTGAGGGTTAAAATGTAGAGTCTCCTGGGGCATGTTCTTCTGCTCTGGGTTGGGTTCAGGAAAAGAACTCTTTGTTTTTGGAACACGGCTTGGCCAATGCTAGGTCTTGTTCATGATCCCTGGACTTCTAAAGCCCATTCTCAGAGGGCTCCAGCACACATGTGCAAAGTACATGTTGCTGTAGGTTTATCCTCTGCAGCTGGAACCACTGGCCCTGTGAACAATTTCTGGACTGGTTGGTACAAGGAGGTTCTGATGGATTTGTTACTCTTATTGCTTGGGCAGGTGTGGATATTACAGCTGTGTTACTCTGCACACCTCTGCAGCATGGAAGGTCATGAACACGTCACACATAAATGTTCAAAGAGAGGGATCTGAAAATGTATCTGAACAATTTCTAGGGAAGTTTAAGTTCTCCTTGCAGAGCAGTGCCAGCTCGGGGATACTGGAAAACACATTTTTCATGCGTATGTTTTTTATTAAATGCAGCTGCCAAAACAGAGCAGGGCTCATGTTCCTGAAAAGGTGCAGGGAAGAGAAGACAAATGGTTGGAGTAAAGCAGGAATGTGCCTACTCTGCCTAGGCAAAAATCACCACTTCTGTGGAGCCTCCAGGGCAACCTTTAAACTAGCTGGCTCAGGGACTGGTAGCTGTGTAGCTGTGGGATTTCAGTGGGCGCCTTGCAAACCCAACCAACTCCCCAGGGAAGCCAGTACTTGCTGCACAGGCCACTCCTCCCGTGCCCAGACCGGCAGGATAGACACCAGCTCTGCACAAACTGCACCTTACAGTGCTGTGAAGGCACAGCCAGCTGGAGACTGTCCTTACCAATCCTCACCCTCCCTGCCATGCTGCAGATAATGTGTTCCAACTCTGCTGGCAGTGAACTTACACCATCTACCACAATCTGGTAACACCTACCTCTAATCATTTTGCTGCAGTAGAATTATAGAGGTGAAAACAGCAAAGGCAAAGCAAGATTTCTTTTTTTTATTATGATTTTCTTCTTATTCCACAGAAAAATATTCAGATTTTAGCCTCTGATCTAAATGTGTGTTCTGAAGGTGTTCAGCTGGATTTATGAGTTCAATAGCAGAATTTGGCTGTGATCTTCAGACGACAACATCAGTTAACAGACTTGCTTATTTCTCTATAATGTATTATTTGGGTTTTCTACGAGGTTCCTATTCCACAAGGATAATAGTCTAAATACAATGCAGTTGTGTGGCAACAGTGTACCATATAAATTCAGCTAACTCTGGGTAATATCACAAAAAAATATGTGTTTATAGCTTCATGCCAGTTTCTGACTAATGCTTTTGTTTGTTGCTATAGCAAACCACACATGAATCTGATAGCCAAAACCATATTTATGACTAACCTTAGCTCTCCGGGGATTGAAAATATGGAATAAAAAAAAAACAAACCCTAAACCACAATACACAATGTGAAGAGAACATGATAGGAAACACCTTTTTTGGCACGAGTTACTATGAACATTAAAAGAGAAGAACATCATAAGTGGAAAACATTAGGAAATGGGAACTGTGGGAATAACCGCCTTTAACCCACAGCAATTGAAATCGAGCTTTCACTTCACATCACAAAGTTGTCTGTGCAGGACTAGAGAACATTGCAGGAAGTCCTGGCTGCATGTTAAGAGATGGATTTAAGCCTCTGAAATCTGGAGAAGCTTTGTATCACAATTTAAAACACACGGACCACTTTACTGGAGATAATTTTTACACCGTGCCTTGACACCTAGGACATGGGTATTCACTTAATTCATTTCTATTACCATTTATGCCTTAGTAGTTTCCAAGAGCCTGTCCCAAGACTGACACCTCATTATGCCGTACAAATACACAATGGAGAACAATGCTGGCCCCAAAGGGCTTTCTGTTAAACTAACAGAGAGAGCCAAAGGGGGAGGGGGCTGGACAGAGTGGGAGGCAGAGACAGAGAAGTGATGTGACTGCATTACCCACCCAGTCAGAGGTTGAACCCAGGTGTCTTGCACCCCAGTTCAAATGACTGATTCACGTTGCCAAATATGTTACTGTGAGAAGAAGAACACATTATGTACCCTGCAGAGGAGAGAAAATCAATGCAGCTGAAGTGACACCTAAACTAGGACAGTTTACAACAAAGCTACATTATGCCAGGCAAAATTTATACTCATGTTACCCTGTTATTCTTAATAACCTTTTTCTTTCATAGGTTAAAAAATATAAAGGGGAATATTGCAGTAGATTGTATAGATCAAATCAGTCTCCATCAATGTTTTCTACTGATATTAATCACTGTGCCTCTGGACTACATATTGCATCTTTATTCTCAGATTTGAACAGTGCATAAAGGCACATGATTATCACAATTCCTGGCAAATTCTTCCATCATCTATATGATACTTAACAGAGTCTTGAGTTCATGTACAATCTCATGGAGAGATAGGTCTGCCCAAGCTCTTGTGTTCCAGGTATTTCCAGAGGTTTCATGAGAGACATCTTGACCCATCACTAGGATCATCAGGACACAGCCATAAATGGAAGCTTACAAAAATCAGTAGGACTTACATGGTACCTGCTGGTCATGCCACAGGATGAAATCCTGAAGTATTGAGATTTCATTCTGTGCCTACTCAAGCAAGACATCCATGGGCCTCACTGAAACTGATACATGGCATGTTACATTGCATTTGTCTTGTAATTCAGACTGTGATACGGGCTGAGGTCAGCTTTGATTTCACCTTGCAAACTCCAGCAGAGCACACATCACTGCTCACAGGAATCACACCTGCATCCTTGTAAGAGTAAATATTGTGAGAAAAAAATGCAAGCATTTTATAGATTAGCCATGAGCGCCATTGATGGATACAGCAAGTAGCACTATGACATCAGCGTCGTATGAAGTGAGAAACAAAGGCAAGTAAGAGATAGGCAGAAATTTTCCAGCTATAGCCTAAGTATCACTGCTGGACTACAGAACTGGTGGTGTGCAGGGGGCCATATATGACTCTCTCTTTGCTTTCACATGCTTTTTCAGTTCTTCACATTTGGCAGAAAATGCACCTTATGAAAAAGAAAAAAAGGAAGCTGACAGGCTTCTTTCCTCCACACTGAGAACCTGAAAACAGCTTCGGGTCCAGGAAGCACAAACACAGAGACCATTTCAAAATAGCTACCTCATTATCTGTGTTTTAGCCCCAAAGCAATTGCTCTTTCCTGGGAGCGCTCTAGAAAATGAAATAGGAGATCATAGCTAGAGGTTGCCAACCCAACTTCAGCTCCAAATTACTTTCTGATGGGTAGCAGGAGGCACTGGTTACTGGTACTTATGGACACATGTTTATGCAGGCAGCGTGCTACTTTACAAGCATCTTTCTCTTTGGGCTGCCCCTTGCACCCTCTATCACACAGACAGCACTGCCCAGCACATATGAATCTGCCAGCTTGGCAAGTGCAGCATCTTGGTCCTGGTCACCAAGGAAGTCCCTCCACCTGCCCAAAGCACCATGTGGAACCAGGTGAGCTCTCCCCACCTTGCAGAAAATAAGATAGCAAAATGAAAAAAAATTACTTGCTCAAAGTCACAAAGCAAGTTGGCAGCAGAGCCAGCAATAAATACAACCCAGATGTCCTGGATTCCACCTCCTCCCTGCACCATGCTGCCTCTCTTAGCTCAATGCTGGAAGGAAATGTTTCACATTTACTCATCCCTCCTTTTCCTTTGTCAATAGAAATTAAAGCAGGCATCTGACTGCCTAAGCCTTGAATACTCTGATGGTTTCCAAGGCTTGCAGTAAAGTCAGCCAACATTTCTATTGAATCCAGCCCTAATGGACAACTAAAAGTGATTTCTTTGCCAAGCAGCCTATCAGTGCAAAACTCATTTAAGTGCATACTACTTTTATATAGATATGCATTGTGTATACATATATATATTTCATGACTTTGCAAAGAACCACTAATTACAAAAATGCAGTTTTTGTAACTGTGCTGGTTTTGGCTGAGGTAGAGTTAATTTTTTTTCATAGTAGCTGGTATGGGGCTGTGTTTTGGATTTGTGCTGGAAACACTGCTGATAATTCAGGGATGTTTTTGTTATTGCTGAGCAGTGCTTCCACAGAGTCAAGGCTTTTTCTGCTCCTCACAGCACCCCGCCATTGAGCAGATTGGGGGTGCACAAGGAGCTGGGAGAGGACACAGCTGGGACAGCTGACCCCAGCTGACCCAAAGGATATTCCAGACCATATGGCATCTGCTCAGCCTGTAAAGCCGGGGAAGGAGAAGGATGGGCAGGATACATTCAGAGTCATGGCGTTTGTCTTCCCAGTGCCTGTGATGGAGTCCTGACTTCCTGGGGATGGCTGAACACCTGCCTGCCAGTGGAAAGCAGTGAATTAATCCCTTGTTTTGCTTTGCTTGTGTGTGTGGATTTTGTTTTACCTATTAAACTGTTCTTATCTCAGCCCATCCGTTTTCTCTTCCTATTCTCTCCCCATCCCACTGAGGGAGGGCGTGAATGGCTGAGCTGACACCTGGGGTTAAACCATGACAGCAACTTAACCAAGCAGTGAATAAACTGATCTACTACTATAAAAAAAACCCCAAAAAACAAAAACCAAAAAAACCCAAACCAAAATAAAATCAACAACAACAAAAAAACCCACCAGAAAACGACAACATCCTTTTTGTAAGTATAAATTTAAAACAAGCCTCTATACCTTTTTATTTTTATTTTGTTGAAAGGTAGGAAAGCCTGTCAGGATGTTTCTTTCATTGAACCCACTCAGGTCTGCCAAAAGACTGATAGCCAATTAACATTAATTTTCCATCGGTTTATTTTATGAACAGAATGTCCAAATATTTAAAATTTTATCATTAAGCTGTCTATGGTGTCTGTGTGGTAGGCCATCTTCATATATTTTCCAAAAGCAATGTAAATCTCATTTCCATGGAATACGTCATATCCTGCCAGCAAAATATCCTTACTGCTGTCAGCCTAAGGTAAGTCCATGTCTCTGAGCAGTTAAACACATTCTAACGTGCCTGTTTTCTCACCCTCAAGGTGAACGTCATTCCATTTTTCCTACCTGCCATCATACGAATCCAGCTGGGATTGTAGGTATTGTGCTGCTGTTGCTATAACTCCATTTCCAGTGTGCTGCTCTGCCTACTGAAGGAGCTGGACAGACGTTAAAAAGAAATGCAGCATTTCATGTTGTATGCTCCTCTCACCCAAATACTCAAGGGGCATGACAGTGGGAACAAAAACTTTAGCAGCTGCAGGTTGCCTAAAACACTTAACTCCCTCATTTCTCTTGACTGGAAAACAAATGCCCTCCAGATTTTGCATTCAGGTCTCCTGTCAGAGGCCTTTGCTCCTCTGCAGAAGAGCAGTTGGAGATTCCACACACGGCAAGGTCACAAAGCTCATGCTCTTCTTAGATGCTCTGGTATTATGTGCCTCTACCATGAGCACTCTGCATGAACCCACATGTTGGATAACTGCATCCACAGCTTTGCTCCAGCCACCAGGGCTGCACTGTGATTGAGATTTCTTGAGAACTTCTAGACAATGAAACAGACAAAAATGCAGCCCGGAAAAGCCTTCCATCTCTCTCTGTAGAACTGTTTCTGCTATTTCCTTATTACTGTCACCTCCATTTTGCTCAACTTGCTTGACACAAAGCTTCTAAATCCTCCGAGGCATACCTGGGCAGGAGACTGTATACCACTTAACACAGTGGGGACCTTAACCTGCCCTCAGACTGCAGCAGTAATAAATGACAAGAATAGGTCTTGACAAAGGTGGCTGGGTTGTGCCGTTTTTGTGCAACAACAGTAAGTTTTACAGATTCGAGCCCGCGTTCATGCCAGAGACACTGCTGTCTGTAAGTATCTGCGAAGCAGGACACTCTCACTCCTGCTCCTCAGAGCTGTTGCAGCCAGGTCAAGGACATTGCTCCTTGCTGCAATCTGTCAGTGCTGATTTAGCAAGTCCCAGCTCCCTTCCCCTGAATGCACAGGCTCTGGCTGGCCTTCCCCATGGTTCCAAGTGTGTCCAAGAGCCAAAACCTTATCGCAGTCCATCTCTGTCTCCTCGCAAGAGCAGAGTTAGTGGAGGAGTTGGCGTGGTCTGATTGTGCTGGTATGACAGCCAGCTCCTGTTTTGGATTAGAGGATGATGGTTTTCTCTCCCTCTACATCCCTTACTGGGCATTTGAAAGAGGAGGATTTGTGGGGAGCAGAGACATTCATAATGGTTTTTCATAGCTCTTTTGCCCTCCCTTTGCTCTGGTGCAAATAAAAGCCCCGGGCCCGTGGGCTGTATCTGTGTATGCTGTCCAGGCGCCTGAGTTTTGTCATCCCAGGCCATGGAATAACAGTGTGATAGTGGAGAGGTGTTCCTGCAGCACCTGAGCTTAGCTGCAGCGCCCTGCACAGAGGACTGCTGGCAGAGGACCAGTCTTCAGCGCATGTCACAACTTGGGGGATCATTGCAAAAGCGCCGCTTCCCTATCAAACGCCGGGGTGGAGATCTGCTGACTCCAATCCCCATCTTTCAGAGCAGGGCAGGGACTGAACATGAACCAGTAATAAGCCCCAGACACACAGGAGGGCAAATAAATTAATGAGGCACAGCTGGGAATGATGGGGGCAGTGGTCGGCAGAAACACCTCGAACACATCGCGGTACATCTCTCTGCTGATGTGCAACACAGTTCTGTGACACCATCTGATACAACTGTACCTCTGCATCTGTACCTCTGATACAACTCCTACAGGGTGTTTCCCCTGGGCTGTGGTTGCCCACAGGGGTAAGGAGGGAGTTTTGCTGTGTGAGGTTGTCTCATCCACACTGGTTTTCACCGGCCTGTGGCCGGATGTGTCTGTGTGTGGGCCTGCTGGCTGCTCTCTCAGTGCCCTTGAAAAATAATCCAAAATCACTGGGTTTCTTTCTTTGCCATTTGCTTCCGTCCCTGCTCTGGGGTTGCCTTTGACTCCATCACTGCATCCCAAGGGTTTGCAGGCACCCGTAGGCAGCCTTACTGAGGGAGCAGGCTGTGGTAGTAGGGTGTGCTGTGGGCTCCCCTGCTCCCATAGGTGTCTTTTTGCCGAGGTATCTTCCCTCAACACTGCCTCTGCCAAGCAAACTGATCCCAGAGATACCAGCTGCAAAGGACTTCAAGGTGGGCCTGTGACAATCTTTCTTCATGGGTGCTGTATGAATTTAAACTTTGGGAAAAAACTCTAAAAACTGAAAATAAGAAATCAGGTTTTTTCCTCAGGTTTTCCTACCCAAGCTATTCCATCAACTATGGTCGACATCCAACAAGTTAATCTGACTCAGGTACTTCACCCTCTCTGCTCCAGAGCACCTGCAGTGCTGAGTGCCCCGAATGCCCCTGCCAGCACTGCTCTGGGCACCATTTGCCTGCCTGCAAACACCCAACCTGCAGAACCATCACCCATCTGCTCTGCCATCTGCCTGCCACAGCCTTCCCTGCCGCTGCACCAGGCACCGCTCTCCTGGAAGAGCCACGGTTCTGTGCTGACAGAGAGGGACTGCAGCACTTTTCTAATCGAGAGAGAGGCAGTTCTGAATTTGTGTAACAACGTGCTCTGGAGCCTGTAGGTTGACTGGGACATCATCTTACTGATGTGCAGTGAATGCTGCTGACACATGAACCTGTTCATGCTGGCCCCAGAATGACAAAACACTGCTGCCCTCCAAACAACATTTTTGCTACCAGATCCCCCCTACCTACTGCTGCTGAGATCCTGCCAGTCTGGGATGCTGTATTTTCCAATGCCCTCTGAGCAGCCTGACTTCTGAAAAGGGATATCTCAGGCACCCACACACCCTCCACGCTCCCAGTCCTGCTGTGCTCAGCAGCAGCAGAAGGGGAATGATGGTCCAGGTCCCTGGGAGGGGTCCCATGGCCTAGGGCTGGCCACGTGGTTGGGATGTGAGTGGTTCTGCAGGACTGGGGCTGTTTATCCACGGCAGAAAAGCAGACAAAGTGAGAAAAGGAGAGAAGGAGGGGCAAGCACTGGGCAGAGCTCCCAGGAAAATGTTGCTGTGGACAGTTTGCTTGGGCTCCTCAGGGACTCCTGATGGCTGCTCTGATCTCCTCACCATGAGACTCAGGGATGATTTGTTGTCACATGTGCTAAGCACACTGTTTTCTTTCTAAGAAAAAAGCTAGTATATTTAGGAGAGATTACATTCATGCTTGAGCTTATCTGGAAGTGCTAGGCTTATTCTCTGGGCTTTAAGGTTTATTTAGACTAAATAAGGTTTATATATTTGGTTGGTGAAGCATGCAATGTATACATTATAATTACGTAGTTAATGCACTAATCTCTGTGATGAGCTTTCCTGGCATAACCCAGTACAGTTATCCAAAAGCTTCTTTTTAATCTCTGAGGAAGGATAATTTTAAGAAGAAAAACATGATTTCTCCTGCTATCTCTATCCAAACCCTTTCATTCACAGATTGCTTTTAGACTAACTGAAGCAGTGGTTAAATCCACTGTGAGCATATAATCCAAATACACATATAAGAGCACAGTGCCATTACTAAATTTGTTCCTTTCATAGCAGATCTGTTGGGATCCTGCCTCCATCCAGCTCTGCTGATCGTTAGAATGTCCCCTCATAAATACCTGTGTGTGAAATAACTCTTAAAGTCTGTTTCACACCGCTTACACAGACAATCATTTTCTAGTCTGACACATGCCCCCAAAAAAGAGATTGATGGGAGAACCTAAGAACATATTACCCATCACTGCTCATGGGAAGCCTGAGTAGCAAGTTGGCATCACAACTGCACACATCACTGCCTTGGGTAGCTACCCATCACCATGAACCCAAGTGCTGCACGTAGTAATTTTCATGTGGAAATGCCCAGTTTGCCTCCAAAATGGGCTCTTACTCTTTAGGCACTGAGTTGGCTGAGCTATTCATTCTGCAAACAATTTTTTTTGCTCATAATCAAGTCCATTATGTGAAAAAGTCAGTCTTCAGGAGTGTGAGGACACAGTTCATATAAAAATCAATGCAACCTTTCACTGAAGCATAAATTAGATCAGCTCTGACATATATGAAAATATTTGGAGAATGTTTAATGACATTTTTGTGTTCTTGTAAATTATTTGCTTCTGGCTGATTTTAGAAGCAGGAATAGGGAAAGCTCAGCTCATATCAGGAAACACCAGCAACCGAAACCACCAACTTTCTCATGAAT
This sequence comes from Platysteira castanea, assembly GCA_013397175.1. NCBI lineage: Eukaryota > Metazoa > Chordata > Aves > Passeriformes > Platysteira > Platysteira castanea. The sequence goes on from VYXC01008339.1 coordinate 25,797, forward strand.
TTCACAGATCTTCATCTTATAGACCTTCCAACAAACTCACATACAGAGAATCATAGAATCATTAAATTTTGAAAAGACCTCCCAGATCATAAAGTCGAATCTTTGACCTAATACTGCCATGCTCACTTTTCAAGCAAATAAAAAAAAAAAAACACCATGAGAAAAAAAATCCCAAACCAACCCAATCTTTTGGATGCTTCTCTGATCTGAGGAGAGCTGCTCACTTCTTTGAGGTTCACCAAAAGCTGATCTCCAACTAATTTTAAAGGTAATGATGCCTAGTCATACTGAGCCATTTTCCCCCTTCAGAATACAATGCAAGCATCAGTTAAAGCCATTCCTGCTGTGTGGAAAAGTTGCTATCCCATTTGCTACCAAACTCTAATAATTTTTGCTCCTGTATGCATGTCCTTTGAGTTTCTTCCTCTTAGGCTAAATTTCACATTTTGGAATTCGCTCCTCTGAGTAATTGTGCTAAGGCCAATTCTTTGGATTAAAAAGCGAGTGATGTGAGGCAAGGGAAAGAAAAGTTCCTGTATGTGTTTATTTGAGGGAAAAGTAGAGCATTGTGCCTGGCTGACAGTCAAAGGTCCAGGAGCTGGAGCGAACCACACAGCAAGTAAATGAAGAGAGGACCTGTGGACACCTGAATGACATTTGCTTCCTAGGACTGGTATGGAGTATGGGAATCCTAGGAAAAGTGCGGATGCCCTGACCAATAAAATGTGTGAGCTTTCAGGACGCCCTGCAAGGTGGAATATTTTATATCTATAACAGTTTATTAGGCTATTTAGCTAGGACTTGTGGAAATGGGAAGAAATATGTGCACCTTGAAAATGCTGCTTTTCAATGCTGGCTGGCTGAGGCTGCAAACACACCACTGTTCAAGGGGAGAGAACTGGGAGGTCAGCAGGCAGGTAAAAGGTATTTAAAATCAGAGGGCTGCATGGATAAGAGCTGCTCCCCTGACTCTGTGAAAGTCAGGCACAGACCACTGCTATCAAAATCAAGTGGTGTTTGCTCTCTTAACTACAGAGAAGAAACAACATTTGCCCGGCACTGAAGAGCAGTTCCTGTTGCTTTGGAGTCTCGAGAATTTATCAGCAAGCTTGGAAATCATATAAACCTTATCTCCTTGTTTGTGTTTCTGAAAAACAGATAATTCTGCCCCCTGAAGACACTGCTATCTTTATTAGGCAGATGAAGTGGATTTGGTGCCTGCTCTTCTTCAGGCACTTGCATTCCTGCTCCATGGAATTTTGCGGGGATTTGGGCTGTTACCGTGGCCTGGGACTCGTTCCCTTGCAGAGCTGCTGTCCCTGACTGGTGGGTCCTCTACCAGTTATCCTGAACTATTTATTACTTACATGCCATAGTAACCTTAGCGTATTTTAACTTGTTTCAGTCACTCTGGACTACACATTTGGTCATCCCCTTCTTTGACAGAAAACTGCAGACCCATTCTCTGCAATAAGTCAGCAGTTACTTTCAGATATTTGGCTACCTATAGTCTCCTTTCAGGAAGTAAATATGTTGGTAGGAAGCATTTAGCACGTGAAAGGTCCTCTCCTAGCCTGAGGCTTTGTTTTCCAGTATGAAATAATGAATCCCAGCCTTGACTCTGAAATCCGGAGTGAGATGAGCAAACACGTGGATTTAGCAAATTTTCCTTGGAGCAGGCAGAACCCTCCCACACTGGGGCTAGGCAGAGCTGCGGGTCATGCAAAGGACCTTTCTTGCCACAAGGATGTTGCCTTGATTTCTACAGCAAGAGATGGCAAACTACTTTTGGTCGGGTTTAATCTTAGCTCCATCGGGAGCTGAATCCCCAACATCGCCCGGCGCTGCTCCACCGCTTGGCTGTGGAGGGAAAAGCCTGCTGGGCAGACTGGAAGTTTCACCTCAGGGAAGCAGACAAGGCAGCAGTTGTTAGCTGGTGTTGTCAGGAAAACAGTTTGTTGGTGCACTGGGGGTCAGGGACGTGGCAAGCTGCCCGAGAGCAAGCGCTCGCCCTTGCTGGGTCTGCCTGTGCTGGTGCAGAGGGACAGGTCCCCTCCTCGCTCCGAACAAGGTTAATCGTGAGCCTTACTGGTTCAGATTGAACCTGCAAGACAGAGCCTTTCACAGCCTTACTGGTTCAGATTGAACCTGCAGTACAGAGCCCAGAAACATGGTGAGATGTTTCTCCAGAGACAGAAACCCTGGGTTTTTTCAGGGCATATTTTGCTGTTCCCTAACATAAGCAACATTATGGAATGCAAAAAATAGCTAGATGTAAAAAAAAAAAGATTGAATCTATCTACTCAAATGTTTACTCAGATTATAAGCTTTCGCACCTTTTGAACACACTGCCTTATGTTCTAATTATTTAGGTCTCTGAATGTGAAGAATGCTGGAAAAATTTTATTCTAATCCCTCAGTATTTTACACTTGCATAGAATGAGCTGACTCTTTGCCCAAGTAGAAAACTTAAGGGAAAAAAACAACCCAGAGCCCTGTGTATATTTGGAGATTCAAACCAAGGGAATATACATTCCTGTGGCTTCATGTAAGGCATGACATCTCAGTAAGACCCTGATGCTCCCTCCACTCACAGCGACAATGTTACGTGAAGTGCCTGTGAAGTTCGTGGTGTGGCATCCTGGAGAAAGGTGTGTCCAAGCACGGGGCACTGGACCCCCTGAAGTCAACAGGAGGTTAACTCAGATTGCAGCTATTCCCATAACCATGCATTACAGGCTGTTGGATTTTGTTTCAGTGATGAGCTTCAAGTACAGCCAAAAGCGAATAGAGACACGTTGACCTCATAGTTTTGTGAATACAGATTGAGCGTCCAAGACAATTAAAAGCAGGGAGTACGTGCCATCTCCGAACCCCTGGCGAGCCACTGCTAGAAGTTACTGCTGCCCCATCCGACTGAAAAGACATTAACACCCGCTGCAGAGGAGGTTGGAAGGCAGCCATCCCCGATGGATTGCTTATGAGCACTGACTAGAGTCAAACTGACTTCAGTCAGAGATTTACACAAGCCTCATAATCTAATAGTAGAGTTTACTTTACGAGAGTGCCACACCAAAGATAGTAAAATGCAGTTTTAGCTAACAAATCTACATGCTTGCACAGAAAAGCTACAGCCATCAAGGAGCATGTCAGCACTGCGGAGCGCCTGGCGCAGATTTATAGTTTTCAGTTTATTGCTGAAGAGTTATTGTTAACTCCATTGTTATAGACTTTCTGCAATTAAAGGTTCCAGTCACACTTATCATTTTTAAACACAGCTAATAAAACCCAATAAATCCTGAGATGTTACAGGTTTTCCCATGCTGTTAAACATCTGAAACTTTTTTATGCTGGATTTTTGACCTATGTTAGGATAGATTTTGGAAGTAAATTGGCTGTTGTAAGCTGCTTTACTTCTGATTAGCTTAGAACTGCAAAATTTCGTGTAATTTCAATTATTATAGTAAAACAAAGAGTGAGGCAATACTTCAACCTTTTCCCTCATGCGTGCAACAGGTGATCATAAGCTAAGTGCTGTGTCTCTTACAAGTCACTGTCCAACCTTCTGTGTTTCTTGTGTCATAAGTTATAAAGAATAATGGTTATTTTTGTTTTAGCAATGACTTTCGGTCTTTTCTCTCACATGAGTAATGTTTTCTCTCTTTTCTATCAAAGCTTGGAGAGAATGGACTTTTCTCTACAGGTGGTTACAGTTATAAATTCTACTTCTGACCATCTGTATTCATGTGATATCAGGGTACATGGATGGGGCACAGAACTTAGACAGGTGGACAGAATAATTTTACCCTGCGTATTTCCCAGCACTTTATGAACTAGCCTCAGCAGCCTTGCAGTGAGCACTTTCAGGAACCAACTTCTACTGACAAGGTTACGGATCTGCTTTTTAAATGCTTCAAGGTTAGTCTCAAATTCCATGAACATTCAGAGATGGTAGTGCCAAGTCAGTATATTATATGAGAGAGATATATATATTGCGAATGGTATCTATTGAGATATAATATCCACAAAAATAGTATTCCTCTTATAGGAGCAGAGCTACTATAAAAATCCAAACATATCTAGGGGAAGAACAACTAACAGAAAACTCATATTCATCAGAAACCAACCTCACTGCAAAAAAATTGCTCTTTGCACCCTGCAATTCTTTGCAACAATTGGAACTGGCTCTTTGCACTACAAAAGAGTTTCACTATCTTTGAGATCGTCTTGATGGGTTAAGTATACAGACAGAGGAAGTAAGAAAAACAACATGCATGACCTGGAATAGAGATTACTGAATGGAGGGGTGTGTATACACTAAGAACCAACATCCCTCTGAAGGCTTTGGGAGGCTTAGAGGCTTGAAACCCACTGTGTAAAAATGTGGATCAGAAGCTTTTTATCAGGGTGAACACTTTTGTTCATCCCTGATCTCCCCTCTTCCCATACATGAGAGAGAAGCAAAACTTTACACCAGACGAGGTGTACCTTGGTTGAAGCTCTGGGCAGACTTTTCCCCAGCAGTATCATTTACACACAACATCTTCAGGTTTCGCTTATCAAGTACAGCAGCTGGGAACATTATGTCTTTACAATTAGAAAGTCCTGTTTCTGTACCAAAGGACGCAAAATGCTCACGCTCACATCTCTCTGCATTTTTTAAAGCCCATCATCTACTGCAAACTTTTGCAATCTGCATCAGAGATTTCAAAGAAAGAAAGAAAGAGAGAGAGACGTTTGGGTTTTAAGAAAAAAACTTACCAAAAATAACTGAAGTTCTCTAAAGTTGCCCTGAAGTTGAAATAGCCCAGAACACCAGTGCAGAGCCTGCCTTAAACTCTCTCTCTTTCTCACTCCCCCTCTCTCTCCAGCAATTGGAAGGAGGGCTGTGCAGAAATTCAGCAAACAATTTTCCTTCTATGTCGACCGGGGCGTTCCTCACGGGCAGAAAGGGGATGGCTGAGCCTGGGTGAGGCTCGTTGCTATCCCCAAGCCAAAGAGCACTGTCGCAGATTACACAGCCTGTGAAATCCAATCCCTTTCTCTGCTCGGGCAACAGCTGTACGGCTTCAGCTGAGGCGGGAGCAGGGGACAGACCCCGGGCTTGCTGCTGGTCAGGATTTCCATGTTGGGGGACGCTGAGGAATGGGGGCACAGGGGTTTCCGTGAGCTCCGAGTCTTCTCCCAGCTTGCTGCCCACAGCTGCAGACACGGGCGCTCGCAGGGTGGAGATGCGGGGCAATTTCCGCGGGACTGAAAGTATATGGGATGTGGGCGCCCGCGCAAAACAAACATCTCTTTTCCTGAAATTCATTCCCAGCCTTGCCTCAGGACATTACTGGGTAATTAACGTTATATGTTTTAGTAAATTCTCATGCGAGCATGCACACACACAGGATGCAGTCTGTCAGCCTGTCACAACAGCGTGGTTCAAACGGGCTTCGGGGCTGTTCCAGTGTCCTCTCTAAGTTCGTTTTTCCTTGTCCCTTTCAGTCAGCTGTTTGATTCTTTCCGAAACCCGCCTGAATGCTGAGCTGACAGTCCTTACACCAAGTGAAGCACTATGGTGGCTCGCGGGGTGGGGGTGCCAGTGCTTAGTGCTGCCTGCAGCCTGTCCTGATATTCTACACTTGAGGGAAGCTGCTTAGCGCCAGCAGAAGTGGATTTATGAAAATTCCCAGCCCCTCCTCTCACCTGTTTCTATTTCTCCATCCCATGTAAAGGAAAGAAATTTCTAATACAGCTGATTCCTCCCTCTCCCAGGAATTCCACTGATCCTTTGACTCCTCCTCCCTGAAGCTTTAAAAAAATCACAGCAGCAGATTTCAGCCCGGGTTTCCGTGTTTCACAGAAGCATTTGGCTGCTGGTTTGCATTCTGTCAAATAAGGGTGAGGTGAGAGAGAGAGTGCAAAATACAAACAACCCATAAAGAGCCCTAGGAGTGTCCTGCCATTGCTCCGGCTGCTTTGCCAACACCCCAGAGCAGGTAAAAACCACTCCAGCCAAAGAAGGAAAACCCCTCTGTTTACAGAGCAGCCTCGTTTCATGTTGAGGCAGATGCTGTGCTGGGAATTGTTACGCTGTTGGTTCTGAATAGGTTTTGATACCTGAAATTCTGCAGATGTTGGGTTTCTGGACCCAAGTTTAGAATGGCACACATGGTTTCTGTGGAGGGCATGAGAGGGAAAACTGAGTGTACAGCTCTGATTCCATCCTATGTAGGTACTTAACAGGCATTTTATGAAAACTAGGTCTTAACAGAACTACAGTATTTATATTAAAGCCAATTCTTTAACTTGTGCAATTAATGTATATTATTACATCTAATTACACATTCTATATTAATTATAGATCACATATATAACTTAATTTAGAAATATTATATGTAATTTTATCTAATTAATATGCACAGTTTTTCAGCACATGAACTGAATAACACTTCAGAAATTTTGTCTATTTATTATGATTCTATTGTATACCTATAAAAATACATAATCTACAATCACATTTAATGTGTGATTACATACTATATATATATTCATATATAATTAATATAAGTATGTTGTGAAGCAGTATGCAGTTCACATGCAACCTCTATCTTCTTGGGAGTGTGGCATTCACATCAAGAATTAAAAGCAGAGGTTGGCTGTAGCCGCTGCAGGGAGGAAAGGCTGGGGAGGAGAAAGATGAGGCAATGGGACAGCAGAAATGAGAAGGTGGCACATGGAAGTGCTCAAGGCCAGGCTGTATGGGGCTTGGAGCAACCCGATCTAGTGGAAGGTGTCCCTGCCCATGGCAAGGGGTTGGAACAAGATGGTCTTTAAGGTCCCTTCCAACCCAAACCATTTGATGATTCTGTGTTTCAAGCAAGGTGTTCCGCATCTGCCTCAAGGATGGAGGTGGCCAGAAGCAATGAAGGTCTCCCAAGATGCAGTCAGCAGCAGTGAACTGAGATGGCTGGGAATGGGAGCAAGACCTTGCTAAGAGCTAGCTCAGGCTTGCTTTGCTGCCATCCCTATTTCCATGCACTGTCTTTAGGATTATACCACTGTCCAGCCTTTCTGAGCCATCTTACAACATCCTGACAAACAACATATATTTTTAGAAACAGACGTGCCAAACAAGAAGCCCAGCCTACATCACGGATTGATGTGGGGACATTTCCTTTGGATGTAGAAACGTGGCTCCCTGCCCCCAGAGCGAGTGGTGCCAGCAGCAGCACTGCAGCAGGGCACAGGCTGTGGGGTGGCAGCAGCTGCAGTGTGCCCCATCCCCAGTCAGTGCTGCATTTCAGCTGTCTTTGCTGAATATATGGATGGGTGTTGTTTCGATCTTTTAAGAATTTTTAAAGCCCACATGAGACAAAACCCTGGCTAAGTTGAGGGAAGCCAACTCTTTTTCCACAAACCTGGAAGAAATGACTCTGTTCATTTTCATGATATCCGGAAATCTATGTTCACTGTCTCTGGCTTTTTTCCAGTTTCATCTCGGAACTGAAGGTGTAAGGCCGGATGTCTGAGCACTGCCCTGCTGCTGTGACTTCAGTGAAGACAACTGCTGTGTCAGAGATTTATCCCCAGACAACTTCAAGCCTAAAATCTCTCCTTTTGTCAGCCAATATGGTGCTGTTCTGGGACTGTCGAATTATTTCAACATTATTTGACTGACAGGAATTCATAGTGCTCACTTGGTTTATTTTTAAATATTTATCAAATCCATTGTTTGTCTACTGAGCTATTGAAAAAATGCTATCAGACTGATGATTTCCCAATTCACCAAGTGATTCCAGCACAAGTTATTCAGTGAGAATACTCCAAACAGCCCTTGTGTTTACTCTTCCTGACAGACATCTAAGTATTAAAAGATAAAGCTCTTTGAGTTATGCTGCAGCAATATCAAAAAATATTCCTCTCTGCTCTACTGCCTTGCCAGGGAGCACTATTTTATCTCACATTTCTCTATCCCACATCTAACCTCATTTCCCAACTTCCCTGTTTTACAACGTTGTTTTCTCTAATCTGTTCACAGGTAAGGCTGCAAACACAACTGAATGACACAAGCTTTCTTTTATTAGTGCTATTCACACCCTGACCTGTGCATGGACTCGTGTCAGACTTACGCATAAGGGTGTGCTGCTTTAATAGTAATTGAGAAATGAGATGGAAAACAACGGGAACGTTCTTGTGTTTTCTTTGGCCCAAAGTGAGAAAGACAACATGTTCCATGAGATTATAGTAAAGTGTGCTCTGGAACACAAATTCCTGTCGTTTAGTGTGGAGGATGCAAGGGTGATAATTTCTATTATTTTTCCTTTTTAGTAGTTAAGAATCTTCAGGTATTTGGGGGAAAAATATGAAGCCACAAATCTCCACAAGTAGATAAGACTGGGATGCAGAGCAGACCAGATAAAGAAAGCAAACTTGTCTGCATAGTTCAGAAAGGAATTAAAAAATTGAGGACCTCCAGCTTAAAGAGAAATGGGCTGCCAAGAGATGGAACCACTGGAGAAAGAAAAAGGAAGGGAGAGAAAAGATCAATATGAACTCAAGATGTAGAAGAGTGGATGGAACTGAACATCAGACCGGCAATGAGAGGAGCGAATGGGTGGAGGCATCTGGCCACCAACTCTCAGTTCAAGCCCAGAGAAAGAAAAATGTAACATTAATCACCAATTTACAGACATCTCCCATGCTTTGTCTCCCCTGACTGCATTTTGTTATGACACAGGAATGCATATATTTATCTATTTCACAGTCAGTTAGTTTGAACTAAAAAGGTATTTAAGCCAGCCACACAAACTTCCTCTGAATTTCCTCTCTTTTGCAATACATAAGCCATTAATTTGATTGATTTGCTTCAATATTTTTTTGCATAAAACTCCTCCATTTGCAGGTAGACATGCAACCTCACAAACAGAGAGAGAGCCAGGTATGGAAATGAGGTTCCATCACTGCCTCTTTTAAGAAGCCTCCAGGTTGGACTCAAAGACCTCATTCTGAAGTTAGTCAATTCAGATGAGTTCCCCCCCAAAAAAGTGAATGGGTGTCATTCACGTATCTTGTAACCCAACTGAAGTCTGTCCTCCAAATAGATTGGTCTCTTCATCTGAGAATATACTCAAAAGAGGCTCCCGTGTCTACCTGCCCTTGGCAAGTTCTACCAGCACTACCTGCTTGCTGCCCTGACCAAGATGCAACTGATAATATTTTGTATAGAAAGAGGTTTCTCCTTTGTGAAGATAAACAAATGTCAACTCCAGGTATCCAGGGATGGAGTAGTAAAATCCAAACTCAGGGCAAAATAGCCCAAAAAACCCGGGGAAGAGTTCTCTATTTTCAGAAATACACATATTCTCTTTCAGGATGCCTAATTTTTTTTTTTTTTCACTTTAGTGGTTAATATTGTTGGTGAAGAAAAAAAAAGGAAGCTAAAAATGCAGATCTGCAACCAGCATAAACAAAAACCCCACCAGCAACAGAGAATGCATTATTTAGAAATGAAACAGAATGGGACATTTCCAAGAGCAACCCTTTCACTAACAGGAGGAGAATAAAAACGAAATTAATTCACCCTGCACAGTTTCTTTTATTTTGTCCTCGGGCATATGCTCCGTCTCCCTTTGTCCCCCAAATGCATTTCCACTGGCCCTGACAGTGCTGGCATTGACCTTCTGCAGCCAAAATAGCTTGGACAGAATGAAACACAAAAACAGGAGCCAGCCAGAGCAAGGGGCAACGCAGCCATGGCCACGGACCTGGGGGAAAACTGCTATAATTAGCAAGACTCACACAAAACCCACGGTACTCATGGAGCTGCTGCCTTCCTGCCCCGCCAGTTGCATATTAGAGCGTTCAGAGCAGAGGGGAACAAAGCCACCGCCCGCAGAACTCTTCGCACTCCCTGTCCTGAGGGGTCACCCTCCTCCACTGCTGCTGCCGGACATCCATCTCCGGACTGTGCCGTGAAGGGCTTTAATTCAAAGTTAGTATTTACTCCATGTTCCCCACAGCCATCTCGTTCCCTGCTCTCTGCAGTTTTCAGTTCCCCGCCCAACTGAAATTCAGAGCTGGCTGACTGTGGCCATTTATTATTTTACTATTTCAAAACCTGTGTCACTGTATGAAAAGCAGACCTGGGCTCCTCCCTGAAAAGTGAATATTAGTGACAAATAGCCGACAGGGAGAAAACAAAAGCATCTCTTCAAGCTGGAAAGATAGGTGTTAATTACCTGTGAATAACTTATTTGTACTAGGTGGTAATGCTCAAGAACCTGAAAAATAGCTATTTGAAACAAACTGGTTCTCTTTCTGCAATGTCATTATGCTGCCTTAAGCACTTTTCTTTCCACAGTTTTGGTACTTCTGGATATCACAAAGTCAGTAAGTTTTCTTGTTTCGAAATCCGGAGAAAGAAACGCCCTAAGGACTGTCAAAGTATGAATACAACATTCACAAACTCTCCATTTTCAATCATTTACCGAGTTAGATATTTCTGAAGTACTTTTAAGCATCTTTGTGACGTTTGTTATATTTGATCAAGACACCTTTTTCCTATCAAACTGGAAGTTGAAGGATGTTGCCACCGATGCGGTATCATATATAATCATATTAAAAATAAATCTCATATAAAAAGCAGACGTCAATAAAAGCCAAGTATATTTATTAAATGTAGTAGCTTAGATGCCATTGAAATAAGCAGGAGTCTTCATCTGCTATAGCAAAACACATTTCAGATGCTTCACTAAATGTTAGGTTTTTTCCCTTTTCCTTTTTACCAGTCCCTGTATGGAGTGGCATAAACTCTTGCTTTCTCTGGGTGCTCGTGTGGCTTACGACATTCCAGCTGTGGAAACGCTTCTCAGTGAACCCTCCCTTGTTGTTCTTCCCTCCAAAGCCTTAAGAATAGTTCTTAAACAAAGATCTTAAAATAAAAGAGTCCTGGCGGATGATCTCACTGTGTGCCCTGGGGTTTGCATGGCATTTAGCGAACCACCAGCCCTTAGTACGTTTGTTGAAGGAGTAACTGGGAACTGCACTGAAATAATCCCTTTCTTCTGGCTTCGGGGTCCCGATGAAACCTGCTCTCGGCGATGGAAGGGGTGAAAATGCTCACCTGGGGACCTGGCTGTGCCCATGCAGCCCCACTCAGGAAAGGGCTGTTTGCTGGCAGTGGCTCTGCGCACGGGGGGACATTTCTCACAGTTACTTCTTTTTTGACAGTGTATTAACCTAAGCCCTCACACGCATCTGGAATACCACCTGTTACTGGATTACTTGCAGCTGTTTCTGGGTCCTGCTTGGTGGGCAGGAGCCGGCAGATGCTGCCTTTGACAACAAGCAAGAAGCCCAGGTGAATGGGAAAAACAGGAGAAACTCCCTCAAACTGGGAACAAGCAAGCACCAGCTCCTGTCTTGCTAATAAAATAAACTGTTTTCCTCCAGATGATGAATGCTCACCCTGTTTTGCCCCTCCGTTGCAGGGGCACAGAAGGAGTGTGGGGATTAAGCGAGGGTATTTCACACACACAGGGGTTGCTGTGTGTCCGTGGCTGGCACACACCACCATGGAAAAAACAGGGTCAGTGCTGCTGCTGTGCCTGAGACTCGGTGTGCATCTTTAGGGCGTGGGCTGGGACAGAGAAAGGACTCAGCAGATGACAATGGGGCTCAGTGTTTGCCGTACGATGTCAGCAACACAGGGTTTATTTCTTAATGAAGTGAGTCACTTGATTGGTATCAAGTATCTGTTGAGTGATGGGGTGGATCCAAATGTTAGAGGACCTCGTTTTAAATATACCATTCACCACTCTGGACTGGCTTGCACTGTGTAAACAACATCAGTGAGAGATGGAAATACATTAGGTTAATTCCATCTGGGGTTTCGAGGTCTCCTGCTTCCTCAGAGAGCTGAGGCTGATTTTCCAGCAACACGAAATTCACCATAAAGCCCTACATCCCATCACAAAAAAGCCTTCCCTTGGAAAAGGGAAAGCCAGAAGTACAGGGTAAGTAAAATCAGATAATCAGCACAGTTATCTGACTTCTGCACTCCAGTTTACTCAGCTGAACTGGCTTGCTGGTGCCCCAGAAAGGAAAACTCTGGGAAACAGCAGCCAAGAGGCAGTAAGAGAAGGAGTGCTCCCTCTGCAATGCATTTGTGGTGCCACTGGCTTTATCCTGTGCAGTTTCTATAGCTGGAGTTAAATCTTTGGGCTTTAAGGATCTTGACATATGTATGTTTTGGTTTCAGGCCTTTTCATCCCATTTGCTGTTACTGAAATCAGCTGTAGTATTGCCTGTGACTTTTAATGGCAGCAATGTTGAGTCCTTCAATGCTTCATTCCTGACTTTCTCCCTCTGAACAGCAGAGGAAACAACAGGAACCAGCCTCAGTCAGGGGTGAGAAATACTTCATGTTGTCTTTTTCACGGAGACAGAGGAAGGTAAAATATTGCTGAAACTGCCGGACTCCTCGATACACATCCAGAAATTTAATTTAAACATTGATTGATGCTCCTGGCAGAGAAAACGAGCTTGAACAGTATGAATAGGATTCCCTTGGGTTCTGCTGAAGTGCTCAGCTGTGAGGCAGCATTTGTGTGTGAAGTGGAGGAAGGAGCCCTGCTACCTGTGACACACTGAAAGAGACCTTTCCCCACCACTGCTCCGGTGCCTTTGAGCTCAGCTGCCAGCCACTTGGTTGGATGAAGAAACCCAGTGTGTAATAATTAATTCCTCCTAATTTTCAATGATGCTAGTGGTAAACAAGGTCACTGTTCAGTCTTGCACAGCACACGGGGCTATGTTGGTTCTGGCTGCCATTGCCAGGAATCAATGAAGTGAGAGAGAATAGCTCATATTTTTTCAAAGGGAGACATTATCTGTATTGTGGAATTTTGACAGCAGAAGTGCTCTCAGTTGCTGATGCAAACCCTGTAAATGTAGGCTGAGAAGAAAGAGCCCAAAGTGGGTCAGGAGCAGAGAAGAGCATTTATTCTGAGATCACAGCAAACTGAACACTGCCAGCAGTGAGTCCTGTTCTTCCACAATCTGTTATCACACAAGTGCTTGTGTTTTCAGTCTTTCTTTGCTTATAAATAAAAGTATTTTAGTTTTATTTTTCCTGAAAAAAGGTATTGAATGTATTTGGGAAGTAGGAGAAGGACTGAATCTTAAAGATACAGTGTTCATGAAAGCATTTGAAAAGCTAAATCAAGAATTACTGGTAGTTTAGCTTTTTCTTTGTCTTGTTTCAAATCAGAAGTTATGTTATTGATTAAAAGAATCCCAAGAAGTACCTGGATTGACCAGTGACAAAATACAACAGCAAAATAAGTGGGAGAGGGGATGTAGCTCTGCTCTTTTCTACCTCGTGCTTGGTCAGCTTAATTATGTTAGCTTAGTTTAAACACCTTTCTTTTTAAAAAATGGGGGAAAGTGTCCTTAGAAGTTTCTTTATTTGAAATGAGTATTCCTGTGGATGAATGGTTGAGACAGACGTTAGCGGGGACTTTTAAAAATGTATTTTTTAGCTGCTGTTCAGTTCTTGCTCAAGGAACTCAAATGCTCCTCATGGTATCACTTAGGTGATCTTTCCTGCTCACATGGTCCTGAACTCCCTCCAAGCCCCTCTGGCAGCTGCAGGATCCTGCCTGGACTGGGCATACCCACGTGCCACATCCCAGCCCATGATTCTGAGTAATATGAGTGACTCAGGAAACAAACACATGTGACACCTCACAAGCAGCTCTGTCAAAGTTTCCAATTTCACACTGAACAGACACATGACTCATCACCTTCTTCTGCTGATGGCTTCCAATGTAGAGAGTGGTTCAGTTAAGCAGCACTGGCCCTACATATTTCCAAAATCCTGGTTTCAGGAAACTATTCCTTTTCCAAATATTCAGCATACTCATGACAGAGGAAAAGGTGTGATAGGGAAATAGAAAAGCAGAACTGCAAGCATCACCTGCTGAAGACTGATTTGTTAGTCCTTAATGAAGGCTTTTGGATGCAAGAAGAGAAGCAAGTTATCCTTTAAGCAGCATCCATGAATGAGAAGGATGCTGAGCGTGACAGCACAGGTCCTGCAGCACCATGGAGAAACAGCACGGGGTCAGTCCTCGGGCTACCTTTTTCTTTTATTGAGGGCAATGAAAGGGCTCGGGGTGTCTTGTGATAAACTACTGCCTGGAGCCCATTTCCATCTATAATTGTTAGCACAGCTGAGTATTGTCCCCGTGTTAAAGGAATCACCCGTTACTCCGGGCTCCCTGCATGACTCAGCTCCTGAGTGCTATTTTGGGTGGCAGAGGGGAGAAGCTGCCAGGCTGGCATCCCCTCCTGTTCTCTTTGTGGAAATAGGATGTGGCTTTGCACGACAGGCGTTCGTGCTCTGCGAACTGTCTGAAGGGATTACACGGAGCACAGCCGTGACCGTGCGCTCTGATATTGTTGATGTATTATAAATGATCCATTACTCACCCGCTTGAGGAAAGCCAGAGGAATGGAAAACTAAAACGTGAAACTAGTGAGCACAAAAACCGAGCAAGTGATTCATGCTGTGTGGAAAACGGGCCTCGCTGGGTGTAGGCCTGTAGTTCTGTAGAATTAAGTACAACCACAGGGGCTAAGTATTTATCTCATTTGCAACAACATTTGTCTTTCTCTCGGTCCTGAAAAATGCCTGGGCACAGCACATGCACCATGGGTGAGCCTTCACCATGTCTCCTTCCCCAGATGCCTTTCAGCTCCCACAGATGGCAGAGGGAGGTGGAATTCTGTTCTTCCCCTGTGAGCAGGGGGATAAGGGGGCAGAGCAGATTTTGCTTAGCACGCAAACTCACTATAACAGCAATTAAACCAGATTTGATTTGGTTTGTATTCCCTCTCAGCTGCAGTTATGCTGGGTTGAGAGGGTTTCTTGTTTGTTTTTTATGAGCCCGTCTCACTGGCGAGTTCAGTGAGAAACATGAACACCACCACCTTGCTTCCTGCAGAGCTGCAGGAGGAGCTGGAAGGGCTGGGCACATTGCAGAAGGGTGCTCAGCTTTCCCACCATGACCCCCTCACAGACAGCTTTCTGCTCGCCTCGCTTCCATCATTTTCAGCTGCAAGACTAATTCTGGAAACACATCCATAATGCTGTGGCCTAGGACTATTCTTTCCCTGCTTTAGAATATTTTTACAGTCCATTTTGCCAAGGAATCACAACAGAAAAGCTGCAGATTGGCTTTTCTGATTATCCTCTCGCTCCTTGCTGAAAAGTTTCCCTAATCATTCTGCTGAACAGGGAAATTTCAACAGGGAAAAGCAAATAAAACAGTTTATATTCAGATACAAAATTCTCACTCAAAGAGAAATGGATTTTTTTTTTTTGTCTTGGGAGAAGAATTAATTTCCTCTCCTGGATTTTGAACTTTATTCCTTTCTTACAGATCCTTTGGTGAGAAATTAAGGACCCATTAACCATCTCCCAACTGATCATGCACCACAGAAAACCAGAAGCCCTTGGAGGTGACGGGAAGTCCCCAAGTAACAAACTGAAACTTTAAAACTGGTAAAGGAATGAAGGAGTGAAACATCCCAAATGCCCAATTAGTCAGTTTTATTATCATATTGTGTGTGGTCTCTGTGAAAATCTGGCCGCATCTCACAAACTCTGAGACCATCAAAAAGATGTTGCATGTGCATACACCATAATAAAGCAATTAGAAACCCAAGAGGAGTTTTCTAGTGTGAGTCATGATACTCAGGAAGAGATGAGGCAGAGCAGCCAATTCACTTTTAAACGGCAGCATGAGCCCAGTGCAAAATCAGCAAATCCAAACGACCTGGATATCGCACACAGTGTTTTATTTGCAGCCTCAGAAATGCCTAAATCTCAAGATCCAAATCTAACTCCCTGCACTGATTTGGAGGCAAGAGGGAGAGTGCAGATGCAAGCAACAGCTTCAAAGATTTATTTGTAGCCTGTAGCACCCACCTAACCATCCAGTAAATTTAGAGAGAGGAGGACCAAGGGTTGTGAGACAAAGGAACGAGAGCATGGATGAATTGGTTCTTGGTAACTGCACGGGGGAGAAGCCTTGGTGAGACCTTAAGAGACATCTTGGGAAAGAGATTAGTTTCAGGTACAGCATTAATCTTTCATTTTCTTAGTTTACATTTTTAATCCCAAGGAGCTTTTGACTTTTTAGAAGGGAACAAGTTATAACAGAGCAGCACTGCAGAACACCCTTGGGGTGCCTGCAAACCAGAACAGGTTTGGGAATCTGCAGCTCAAGGCCCACAGTCGTCATCCAGGGAGCTGCAAAAAGGAAAGTCACCCTGCCAGATGTTACCTACAGCCTTCCAGCAAGGCCACCCATTAATATTAAGAAACAGCCACTTTATGAAGAACAAACTGACCAGGAACTGGGCAGAGCGGAACAGTGCCAGGGCCAAGATGCAGAAAACATTGGGTATGCACTTCAGATAGAGCCATCATGAGACAGACAGAAGCCTGAAGCAGCCCTTCCTTCCCAACTATGGAAGTATTTTCATAGTTCGGTGGCCCTGCTTGTTCGGCCCTTAAAACTTCCCTGTTTCTGGACAGAACATGTCCTTACTGGGAACACCCATCCCTTGGGGCAGGAGAGGATGGCAGAACATCAGCCTCTGCTTGGGATCGATCAATCGTGCAGATGGTGGAGCTGGAGAGAGGAGACAGCAGGCAGGAACTATGACAGGCTAGAGGGATTAAGCTCAGGTACAGGTTGGACCCAGTCAAGGCTCAACCAAGGAGAGCACATCTTCACCTGGACTGAACAAGAAACGTGGTGGAAATCTCCAGAGCTCTTGGAGGCAGTTTTCAGCAACACAGAAGAAGCTGGAATTTAATGTGTGGAACAAGGAGGAAGGGAGTGTTGGAGAGATGGGTCTACTGGGAAACAGTCCTCTCAGGAGTGTAGCTTGTGCATTTTCTGCCCACCACAACTGCATTTGACAAATCCTCTAGCGCAGAAGTTCAGAGGGAAGAGCCTAGAGGGAAATTTTGACCTTCTCTTAATAGTAGATGAAGAAATTGGGTGATAAGATTTCCCTAGCCAAAGTGTCTCCAGTGATGGCCGAACACCACAGTTCCCATTTTAGACCCCAAATGTTCAAAGAAAAAGTTAAGACCGACTGACCAATACACAGACACCCACAGCTGGTGATTTCAAAACTATTGTTATTTCCCTGGAAAGCCTGGAAATCTCTGGCTGCTGAGCAAGTAATTTTCACTCATGAAAGATTTAAGCTTTTTTAAAGTGGCACTTTGCCAGCAGAAAGAAAGGTGGTGCACATCAAAAATGCTGCTTTTACTTTTGGCTGTACCTGCTGACCCTGACCTGGTGACAAATGGAACACACTGAACGTTTCATAAAGCATAAATACTTTGTCCCTCTGCACAGGATGGACTCAGGACTTCCCACTGCATGACACACTGAACGGCCACCCTTTCTCCTGTACCTGCTGGCTTCTCACAAGGCGACTAAAAGATTATTCCAAAGCCACTGCTCCTGCCTGTGTGTCCCACAGCCTTTTGCATCCTTTTGCCTTTAATTTCAAAAAGCCATTGTCTGCTTATTCTGACAACAGAGCTATCCCTCAGGTTTAGGCACGTCCATGAGTTTGCCCATCTCCTCAGGGATCACAAGCAATGAAGGACAGGCACTGCTGGTAGAAATGGGGGTGTAGTTACAGGCTTTTGCATCAAATCACACCTTCCCCCTAACCTCTAGGCTGAGAAATCTGTGCATGCTCCAAGTCTGGAGAGGTGTCAGTCAGGCTGAGTGTACTGAAAGCCAGTATGGGGAGATGCCCGGTTTAGGGCCTTTCCATGATCCTTTGAAGTATCCGTACAAGACAGAACAGCAAGAATTACGAGAAAATTGACACCCTCAAGTAAAGACAGACTTTTATTCTGAAAAAACTACTTAAATGCAATCTGCTGCTGTGTAATATATATGCCAGAGGGACAAAATATGGTGTAAAGTAAGATCTCAGCAAGCTGAGATCCAGCTTACATATTTGGCCTGTTTAATCCAAGGATGAAAATAATTACGCAAAGTCAGTCTAAGCAATCCCAGAAGGATTTGAACATATGAAATACAGTCACTGCGAGAAGCGGAAGGAAGGGAGAGCTTCACCAGTTTCAGTTCCCCTTGGCTTTCCTACTCTTGTGTGTGAATTTGGCCCAGAAAACTGTCTGGCACTGGGGATGGTGATCATTCATCCTTTCTATTTGCACAAGAATGTGGGAAGGGCTTAGAAAAGCTCCTCTTCTCCCATCTGGGGGTCTGGGTGGGTGCCAGTTACGTTCAATGATGCATAACCATTTCAAGAAGCTCCTTGCCACTCTCTGTGTTGCAGGCATTTGAAAAGAAAGCAAATGTACATGCCCCAGCAGCACGTTGGTTGCTGTTGGGATAGGGGGTATCCTACTTTTCTCTGCTTGTCATGACAGCAATACCAGGCAAAAAAGAAATAAAATCAATTTATCACCTTAGCACACATCCAACAAGATTTTCAAACCCCAGCAGCTGAGGAAAAGAGGGAGAATAAACTTACAACACAGGTAGAAAGTCTTGATGTGTTGTGTGCTCAGAGAAGCCAGAAACTACATCTTCTCGAGGGCACCAGGTGCCTCTTCTCCTGCACATCAGCAGCAAGGCAGAGGAGGCAAATCAACAAGATGTGCTGCAAGAAGTGAGCTCCTACCTGGAAGCCGTAGGCAGGTTTCGGTCCCGGTGTCCCGGCTGACAGCTGTCCCTGCTGTGATGGATGAGGTGCTTTGGGTCATTCATGCGCCCTGTCCCAGGGTGGGGCTTTGGCTCCAAACCCCGCCTCACATCATGTGAGCCCTTCATGGCGAGGTCTTCCCGAAGGGTGCTCCCGTCTCCCATGTCTCTGTGAGCCCTCCTCAGGAGCCTCTCTGCCTGTTGAGAGGCAAACTGCAGCCAGCCTGCCTCGCCTTTGAGTGCTCGCCAAGGCTTTGTTTGTTTTCTCTTCTGTTTCAAACATCCTTTGTGCCTTTCTGGCTCAGCTAATTAGCTACAATGCTCAGCTTCTCCAGTTTTTAAGTGCTGCCCAAATAATAGTTGGTCTGATGTAGAGAGACTTTAAAGCCTGGGCTGAAGGAGTGCTGAGTAAGGAAGGTGGTCTCTGCCTGTGGCAGGTTCACCCAGCTGATACAGAGAACATCAGGGAAGACGGGTGGCTTGGGGCCAGTATCACAGTAGGGTTTGTACCTTGGTTTCTGCAGTGCCCTGCAGCCAAAACTGGCATATCTTTGCTCCTGGTACAGGTCACTGGGTTAAGGTAACAGAGAGAAAACCATCAACACCTGCAGTTGCAGGAGGGGTGGCTGGGACATAGAAAGGATGACACCACAAACACTGGTGCAAGGGAACATCTCCGGGGCATCCTCAGCAGCCATTAAGGGTGGGAAGCCTGAGAAAGAGGCACCTGGGGAGTGGGAGGAACTGCTCTGAGACTGCTCCGGGGGAGAGGCAGGAGAAAGACAGAAAGGCCATGTATAGCCAAGAAAATCAGGAAGAGAAGCAGCCTTAGATATTTCTATCAGATGGACCATCAAACTGTATTTCAAAGGTTTGTCTGAGCTTGACTATTCTTACAGATCCATGATGTCACTTGCCTTTACCTACCACAAGGCAGTTTGTCCAGGGGTTAAAGCTGCAGCTTCCAGCCATGTGGCAGCCTGTTGTACTCTGCCTCTGTTACATAACCCAGCAAATATTTTGCTAAAGTTCAGTTTAATTGCAGGATGGATGGTGGTGAGAAGCATATTCTCCTCTATGAATTTTCCCCCTTTGGAAATCAAGATAGAGACATGCAAATGGCAGTTTTTTCTCTGCTTGCCTAGTCCAGTGGCCAAGAAAAGGCACTGTGTTCCCCTTCGCACCAGTCATGTTTTGCTTCTCAAGGAAAAGGTTAACATCTCTCCTTTCCCTGCTTCTCCTGCTGTGGCACGTACCAGAGATCAGAATGCAAGAGACAAACATGACACAAGTCATGCAAAGAACTGGAAATAGGGTAGGGAGGAGGCGAGTTATCCTTAGTCCAAATTAGGTGGAGCCCAGCTATTCTTGTGCTGTTTTGCTAAGGTTGCTCTGGATTAAGAGAGGAAACAAAGGGGAAGGGAGGGAGACAAAAAAAGTTTTGTTATTTAGCTTTTCCCTGAGACTGTTTATAGGTTGCTTGACATCATTTTGTGATCATTCATGGCAAAGCTTTCCCAGGCTGTTTTCTTCCTCCTCCTTTTAATGCCACTGTTGCTTTTCTGATAATGCAGGATCTGTGTGGCTCTTTCCAAATAGCATATTTTCTCCTGCTCCTCCCCATGTGTGCAGGGACTGAAGCCCATCCCTACTTTGCTCTTCTCATCGTATTGTTGGCCCTTCTGTGTAATACCGAGAACAGCTGTTGGAGGCTCAGAAATGCTGACTGTTGGGCCAGATCACCAATTGCTCTGTTCTTCACAACAACTTCAGATCCAGCTCTTTCAGATTCATGTTGGCCCACCTTTTCCATCTTTTTCTGTACCTTCTTTTAATCCTTTTTTTTCCCCTAATCATAGCTACAATCCCCATTTACTAAAGTTTTTTGTGGTCCAACTACCTTTTCCAGTTACACTGGTGTGAATCCAGAGTAAATCTGCTGGTGTAATTGGGATCATAAGATATGACATGACTCTACATTCCAGGAGCCAGAGCCAAAGCCAATGTCACCATCGTCAGCATCTTTCTCGCTGTTGTTTCCAGTATCAAAGAGAGATTGTAGTCTGGGAACGGTGATACCAATCATCAGACTCGAAGTTAGGTTGCATAATTTACCTACTTCAACCTTCTCCAGATGCTTTTCAGCCATTAATTAAGTATAGGAGCCCAACAAAGGCAAAGGTTATCATTTTCAGGGTGAGGCACTAAGAAGGCAACAATGTTCTCAAAGGCGCATAGGAAGAGTCCCCCTGGCTCAGTGGTGAAACCCCATGTTGATTTTATTGGCTCAAAATCAGCAATAGGCGTAAAAAAAAAGTCCCTGTCTCTTATCCATGTCCTACCAGAGTGTTGATCCCACTGGGAAAATGGGTGCCAGGGGCTGAGTCTTTCCCATGCCAGTTGTGTCAAAATTGGGGTTGGTGTTTTGTTGGATAGGGTCAGAGGAAATGTAGATGTCTGTGACAAGCCACTCCACATGGCACTAGCTATCACATTTCCCCTTCCAACCTATGGCAGCAGGCTTCCAGGTCCCTCAGAATTTGGGGGTAGATTTCCCCCCTTCAGGCTACTGCTGAGTCCCAAAGTGATTTACTGATGTCAACCATCAGTCCAAGCTAAGCACAGCTTTGGTGCTGCCAGACCTTGAAAACAAAAGTGTGGAGAATCTGATCTGTTCTGCATTCATCCACATTCATAGCACCTCTCCGGAAACACGTCTGATGCCACAGTAGCTTAAAGCATTCTGCTTCATGCTGTGTGTCATGAACTTTAAAAAAAAAAAAAATAGAAGCCTGGAAAACTTCCCAGATTGTGCAGTGCATCTGCCTTTGTGCCCTAAGAAACCGGTGAAGGTGGTAGGGCTGTTTCCTTTACTTTTCTTGGCACGTAGGTGTGCATCATGTTCTCACACTGGGCTAGTCTGCTGGTCCATCCCAGCTGTGTGTTCCACTAAAAAAAAGTTTGTATTGAGGTGAGATGGAGAACCCTATGGCAGTGAAGGACAGATGAAACAGTTTTGTTTCTTGTCTCTCAAGTATTTTATGAAAACAGCATTAAATGCAGATAGAAGAGTGGGTGTGCAATGCACCAGTGTAATTTCCAATTAATTTGCCAGCATTAATTTACTAATATTTCTCCTCCAGTAATTCTAGCAACTAGATAGATTATTTTTTTTTTGTACAGCCTGTTCTGACAGAGGAAACACACTGATAGAAATCTGATGGTAATATTGTACTAAAGAAAACTGGAAGCCCAGCCAGGACTAATTACTCCAACCTCAGACCTGGCTGCTATCCTCATGGCGAGGCCCTGTGCAGGCACACGGTCTGGCAGGGTTAGTAGGGAAACAACCTAATGCAGAAACAGGAATGAAAGGTTACACTTGTGCAACTCTTATGACCCTGAACATAATTCAACACAAAATGTTACACCAGCAAGTTTTGGTACATAGACACTACTATTTAGTTGTAGTATTTACTACTGGTAAGTACAAAGGATTAAAGCTAGAAAAATTAGGATCTTGTGGGGATTTGCAAACTCATCTGTCTCATGACTGAACACAGTTATGTAATTGTCTATGCGGCCATAAAGGCAGAGGTGTACCCTTGAGAGATGGTGATTCCTTGGGCATTTGAGAGTTTGGTGGCCTTCATTTCCTAGGGTGAACGGGCTCTAGCATGGGCTGGCCAGGATGGAGGAAGCTCCCTCACGCAGAATACCAGCTCCATGTGCCTTTTCTTTTGTTGCCATGCTGGCTATAGGAGCTCTTTGTTATCCCCTCTCTGCACCTCCCGCACTGCCACATCATCCCCAAAGGTGCGGTCTCAGTTACACCAGGGAGAAAATAACCCTCCTGCAACCTCACTGCCAACCAAAACCCCATGGGGATATCCCACTGCTCAGTACTGCAGCCCCGAGCACCCCACACATCCAGGTTACCCATGGTGGCTGCACTGGCAGATGCTAAGGGACAGGCGTGCTGGGGATGGGATTGTGGCTGGGACAAGGGTGCGTGGCGCTGTGCCATGGGAAACACGGCAGTGAGGAAAACACGAGGTCTGTCTGCACAGGGCACTGGCACTGGGTGACCACGTGTGCTGCAAGCTTGGATCCACAAGTATTTTGCAGCCACTCCTCTGTACGGACAAGCCCAGCCTGGCTGTTTGTTTGAGTGTTTGTCTTGGCAGCAAGTCCCCACGTCGAACCAAGGGTGTCATTTATCTCCGCTGGTGGCAGCGCTCGCCACCAGAGAGAGGAGCAATAGCCGCGGCCCCGGAGGCCCTGGCTCGTGGGGGCTCTCTCTGGCCTTTGCTTCTCGTTCCTCCAGCTCTCACACAGTAAGAAGGGACCTGTAAAAGAGGCTGCTGCAGCAGGAGTGCCTCGGACAGAAACAGATGGTGCACAAACTGCTATGCGAAATGCATCACACTGGTGCCCAGAGAGGAGCGCACTACCAAAGCTGACTTGAGATGTCTGTTGATTCTCCTTCCTTCTTGAAGTTTTGAAATGCAGCAGTAAAGAAAAATCAACATTTTTCAGCTGGTTTTGGTTTGCTGTTGGGGTATGTCCATTCCTCACATGAATCAGAAGCTGTGGCAAACACAATGTGCTGTGCCTCTGACGGGTACATACCATCCCCGTTTCTTGCAGCTTGATGGAGAACAGCAATCCCTTCATGGGACAGGGGATGCACAAAGAAAGCCTTGTTGCCTGTGGGGCTCTGTCATGCCGATGTTTCTTTTCCACTTGTGCTCATAAGTCACCAAAGGGCCCATGCGTACCCATTGGAAATAAAAGTGTGAAACTAATAACTAAAAATAAAGAATTCTGGAGGGAAGAAGATGATTCAGGAGGGAGGGAAAACTGAGAGAAGCCAGAGGGATGCAATTTACAGAGCCTGATTCATGATGCTGGCAGGAAGCTCTCTGCCAGAGCCAGATGAATCAGATTCCCTTTCAGTCTCTGCTGGCACCACAGTTATTTTGGTGTCACCATGGGTAGAGCAAGAGGAGATACTGGGAAGCATTACTGGGCAGAGAGTGTCTGCTGAAACTGAAACAGCTTGTCATCTTAACAATATACTCACTGAATGAAGTAAAAAGAGGGAAAATGAAATGTGCTGGTGTGTCAGGTCAGAGCCTTTCCTGAGAGCCTGGGAGGGTGTTCTTCACCCAAGCTGGGAGTCTGCCTCCTACAGGTTTTGTTTATTTCTGTCTCTTAATGGGGCTGGAATAGATGCTGTTGCAGCTCATAGTCAAACATCTTGAGAAAATATTTCTAAGAAAAAATGCAACTGAGCTGGCACTTTGGTTCAGATCCTCAGAATTTGTGGACCATATTCAGCAGCTCATACGGTGGAATGGACATGCAGCCTTAAACCCCGCAGACCAGAACAGAGGAGAAGGGGTGTCGCTGTTCTTGTAGTGTTTTTCTGGATGTCACAGCTTGCAGTGGAGCCCTGACCAGGGACTTTCACAGCTCTAGCTGATCTCAGGATCTCACGTGTGTTATTCTCACACAGTGCAAACATCAGCCTGGCACCTGAGGAGCAGCAGTCTTGTGGTCCAGGTGTCCATTCAGCAAAGGGCTGAGGTAGGTGTTTTATTTTGGCCCTTGCTCCAATCTGGTGACAATTAGGAGGCCATACACGCTTGCTCAAGTGTCTTATTGAATGGAGTCTTCTCAAAATGGCTGTTAGTTTCTGGGGATTTAGGTCATGCCCCAAAACAAAGTAAAAAAAGTGTTTAGAAAAGATTTGTGCTAGAAAGACCTCTATATTTTAGAATTTGGCCAACTGCCACAGTTTGCTGATGGAGACGTTCTCCTACTTATTTGTTGTTCTGACTCAAAAATTATCCATGAAAAACATGTTCATCAACAACTGCAAAACACTCCCAGCCTCCTCCAGATGTCAGATTGAAGTGCATGCCTGTGCTTGCCTGGTTAATAAAGAAAACTGGCAAATTTTTGTTTATCTGTTTCTCACCTGTGTCATCATGACAGTCAGCTAAAGCGGGAGCAGATGAATATAGCCAGCAGAGACAGGAGCTTACAAAACCAGCCTATTTTTAGCCAACCTTCCTTCCATGCTGTGGAGGAAACAAGGCATTTAATATGCGCTGCTTGATGTGGGATCCATGGTGTGGTTTTCCCCACCCTTGCTCAGATGATCCTGCCTCATCACCACGCTGATATTCCTTTCTCAAACCCATATCACATGCCTGGGCAGCCAGCCAGCCTACCTGTCTGAGAAAAACAGAACTGCTTCTCCCCGCCACACCCTGAGCTCTGAGGATGATAATCCATTGTCGAGAAACATCAGCAATAACTGTTTGGAAAGCAGATACCTGACGAATTCCACATGCAATCGTCTTTCCATGCTGCATCCCTTCCCAGCACGGATCTTGTCATAGGTGTCATGGCCCTAATCCTGCTCGACACCTCCCAGGTTGGTGCCACGGCATGACCCAGAGGAGGAGGTGCTCCTCTTACATGTCACCTACCACAGCATCCTTTCACAGCATCAGAAAACTGGTACCAAAGAAATACCAACCTGTGTTCATGACACAGGAGAACTTTGTTTTAGCCAAAAAAAACCCCAAAACCCCAACCCAAACCTTTTGCTAATCAGCGAGGAAAGCCTGGTTCTGTGGAGTGCTCTGTTAGTGTTCTGGTTGAATTCTATTAGGTAGCACCTAGAAGTCCCAAGCATGTCTCTGATGTGGTAAATACAAAGAGTAGCAAGAGCCACAAAACTAGTTTGTTTGCTAGACAAGTAAATCTGTGCAGGCAGACAAACATTAAGAAAATGCTACTACTGGAAAAGTCACATTTATAAAAGAAAATATTTTCACCAAAACTATGTCAAATGTATTTTGAATAAATCATATTTAAATACTGTCAGAGTGTAGTCCTGAAACCTTGCAGCAATTCAATTAGTTCATCTAATCACCAGGTGACCAGCAGAATCAGACTGTAACTTTTGTTGGGTGGAGAGATATGAGTTATTCCTTGAGTTGTCTCCTTGATTCCAACAAGTCAGCTTAGGCAATAATAGGACTCAGTCTGACAAGCAATTTCTAACTTTCCATTGTTATGGAAAATATAATCCTAAACTATTTACGAAAGAAAACTGAAATAATTAGGCATTAGAAAAAAAAAAAAAAAAGCGTTCCACTTTTAGACTATCAAAATCTTACAGACTGTGTTTTGTAGATTATAACTTCTACCAGAATAAATAGCGAGGAAATTTATTGCAGAATGTAGCTAAACATAGTTTCTTGTATACTTTAGAGAGAAAAAGATATTGTAGAATTTTCAGATTCTTGGCATTTTTGTAGACACAACTTTAAGACTACAAGTTGCTTGTTTTAAAACAGGTCAATCTCTGCATAAACTAAAGAGCAGATTTGTAATTTATTGATACTCTTCTGCCAGCTAAGCACTGTTTTGCATTACTCTTTCGACTCATTCCTTCAGTCATCACTGTTCTGCTTCAGTGATATTTTATATTAAAATGTGTATCTTTTCCCCTTTAAAAAAAAAAATTAAATTGTTAATTTCCTCCTGCTCTGCAGGGAAACCAGGAAAATAAGCCCTGCTTCCAGAGTGCCATGTTGTCCAGCCGACAGACCGAATACAGAGCACAGGACACGTTGAATTTGCAAACATACACTGCACAGCACAGCCTTAGCCATTGTAAATGCCGGGTGGATTGGATCATGCAGGAATCCTGCTACTCTGAGAAATGAAGGGCAAGCTCGTGAATTAAGGCATGCAACCCGAAACAGGTCATTTAGACACAGCGTGAATTTAATTTGTTTACAAAGTCAAAGGCTTCTTTAAGCATAGCTTCGACAAACGCAGGAAAGTTTAGAGGAGGTAACGACAGGCTTTTCTTAACTCTATTTTTCCTTATCTGATTCATGCAGCATCAGAGAAAGCCACACCCCAGCAGCTGCAGGGTTTGCCTGGGAGGCTGAGTCGCAGCAAGCAGAGCACAGGAAAGCAGAAGCAGAATACAGAAAAGTATAGAAAATGTAAGCCCACCACTGGCTGGAGATCCTTGCCAGTTAGGAAGAACTAGATGAAAGCAGTCACACATCTTGGTAGATTATGGTGGTACAGCAATAACAAGAGAGGAAAACTTTGTCTTTTCTGCAGATCCGGGTGCAGAATCAGTCCCAATCCAGAGGAAGAGACGGAGACTTTGTGATTCTGTGCTGCAGGAAAAGTGCAGCTAGACTGAAACTAAATGCTGACACACTCCTCAGCCTCTCAGTGGATATACATCCTTGGATGCCAACCAGATTATTCCAGGCTGCCCTGCATTGCATTATGCCTCACTGATCACTGCGTGCAGAGCTGGAGTTCAGGTCATTGCAGAGAGAGAAGAGAGTGGTGAGGATGTTCCTTGCAGAGTCTGAACACACTTAGGGAGATTGATGAAGGCTGCCCGGGCTGCCCGATTGGCTGCTGCACTCCCCGAGCTCCAGCAGAGAGGCCACGCTGACACGAGAGCACAGCAGCCTCCTGGTGATGGAGAGAGCCAGGAGCAGTGGGGTTGGGAAGGGTTCTGCATGCCTCCCTGAGGAAATGCAGAGGAGCATGCAAGAAGGGCGAGCAGATCCTTGGATTTTCCCTTCCCGGTGAGCAAGGTCCGATGTAACTCTTTGCCCTGAAATCAGCAGAAGGGAATCCCACTCATCTGCTTAAAATTACATTCTTAAACCCTGGACATTCATCAGCAGAAGGGGTTTGGGATACATCTTGGAAATGAACTTGTATTCATGGCCAGCTACTTACCACCACCAAGAAAGAAAAAGATATAAATTATACGTAGACTTTCTGTGCTGAACTTATTATAATGCTCAGGCACTTCATCAGTAATTTTTAAAATACAGGAAAATCATGCTGCTCATTCCACATGTAACCAGTCTGGGGCCAAAACCAGCTGCTGTACATGAATGTGCATTGGGTCTGATTCAGTGCCCACTGAGATCAACGGGACAAGTTTCCCTGATCCTAGTGGAAGCTGAGGAGAGGACAAGAGCAGCCGGTGTGAGCCAGGTGGCCAGTGCTGCTAAAGACAGGGAATGTGCCCGTACCATCACCCGTGTTTTCTAGCTGTGAGTATGGCAGGGGTACTGGTAAAGAGCTCAGGGTGGGAAGGGACTTCAAGGCTTCGTGCTAGAGTTGGCCTCCTTGGCATTTGTGGCAAGGAAGGCAACAAGTGTGATAGATGCTTCTGGCATCCACCTTAGATCATGCCTAGCCCTTAGTTCATCTTGAGGACCATAACCCCCATGACACCAGTTAGCCTGGCCCCAGCAGCTCTGTGGGGATTTGGTGCCTCAAAGATCACAGGAGAGGTGACTCCCACCAGAAGTCAGGTCTGTGGACTTCTCAGGCCAGGGTTCAACTCCCACCACCTTAGATGTCTGCAGAAGGACAGCTTCATTCTGTGTCCCATTGTAGTCAAACGACTGTAGTCATCCAGTGTCGATAATTGTGTCTCTAACCTTTATATTCTGCTAATTGTGCCTGATGGCAGAAGTCCTTGAGCAGCAGAGCCAGTCCAAGGCCCCAGCTTGTCATGGCTCAAACAGGGGGAAGATGGATCAGAAGATAGAGTGGTGACTCAGGGATTCTCTGTGCGCATAGGATGTGGTTTCTCTCTATTTGCAGAACCAGCTGATCAAGGGAGCAGTGTGGCATCCGACAAGTGAATTATTCTTAGTGCAGTAGAGGGATAAAAATCCATGTGTTCTTTCCTACTGCTGAAAGCCTTTTAAACAGTCACTTCTGAACATGGTAAAATATTTAGTGAAGATGACAACAGTTCAAGTGAAAATGCAGATGCAAGCACATGTGCACGCACACACAGGAGAACAGCTCAGCTGGAAGACCTCCCTATTTACTCATTTCAGCCATATGTTTGCACCTACAAAGCCAAAATACTTCTTATGGCAGATATTTTTGGTTAGCTTTATTTTTGCTTCTGATATCAGTAGTGAATTTCTGTAAAATGCAGAAAGTGTGCAGGGTAAGGAATGCACCAGTATGTCACTAGCCAGCACAGGCAACAGCAGGGCAGGACCTGGAAGAGATCCATAACTGGGGACTAGATTTAATTGAGGTTTCAGAGCTTGAAGCATGACATGTGCAGAAATTAGTCCAGCACTGTGCTGCCAGGCACCCCAAGCTCTCTGCTTGGGCTGCTGCCTCGTGCTGAACACAAATATCCCCTGGAAAGACCTCATTTCTGTTGCCCAAGAGATTAGATCTCTCCCACATGGGCCCAGAGGGGACTGCTCTGTGGGAGAAGTTCAGTCCATCTGGATTCCTGAGCCTGCTAAGCTGCTGGATCTCCAGAGATGTTTTGTTATGTATCCTTGGAGCATAATTTATCCACGGTAGCAGGTTTGGGTTTCTTCACCTGCAGTGGTTTAGGGGTGGAACCCACTTTTGACATACCACACCAGTCCGTGGAGCACTCTCCTGGCATGCAGGTGGTCTGGGTTCAGTTCTCAGCTTGCTTTGTGAGGGTGAGGGTTTAGATTCACATTTTCCTTATCTTGGAAGAACCAGAGACATAAATACCGAGCTTCATAGGATCTGGAAAACATCCTTTCTTGACACCACTAAGAAAGCTCTCTGTCTCTTGCTTGCTGAATGCACTCCATCAGTGTCTTCACAAACGCAGATGAAGGGAAAGTGACAGCCCCTCTCTGAAGGAAGTGGCCATAAATCAGCAGCTCCTTGCCCATGGACCAGATGTCACCACAGTCTCTGCTGAAACAAGGTCTGAGGTGCTGATAGAAGGGACCAAAGATTCAGAACTGCACAACCGCACAGACCTGCTGGCCACCCTCTGCAGGGCCACAGCTCAGCCTGTCCTCCCTAGGCTCTTCCCAGCCTTCCTGCTGCTCTCTGCAAGCATTTTCAACCTGTGAATAGGGCTAATGCTACAGTTTTCTGATCTAGCCCTTTCTCTGTTAAATCCGAGCATCTTGTCCTCTGAAAATGTCCTCTCTCCATCGCTCATTATGTTCAGCCAGGTGGAGATGCCCTCAGGGCTGGCAGCTGAGTCTGATGGCCTCGGGGCAAGTGTGTCATGGAAATATCCACAGATGACAGAAGAACAGGGAAAAGGAATTGCAAAGTGCTAACGCTCCCTCGGGGGCTGTGAACAAAAAGAAGATTAAAAGGCAATACCAGACCTTTCTGTGACATTTCGTACCCGGAAAAGTTGCAGTGGGGGAGGAGCAGCCCCTGGTGCAAGTGGGCTGTGGTTTGGGAACACCACCTGTCTGGGAGCCCTTTTCCGTGTGCTGTTCTGTGGCCCTTCACTGCTTGCCATGTCCCCTGGACCGGGCTGAGTTGGACCAGGCCACCAGCCGAGTGATGTCCCAGAGCAAGGCAGTCACTGGCTGTCAGAGTTTGGTGGTGTGGTGTTTCTGGGCCCTTTGTTTCCCACTGAGTCTACAAAGGCCCTACTACAAAGAAGTGAGGTGTTGGGGGGTATGTTTCCATGACTAAGGAAGAGAGTAACTGAAGTGTCTTTAGTTTTTAAAGAGGGACAGGTACAGTGCAAGTTAATTTTCAAGGACTTTTTAATAGTGTCTGGAAAGAGCAGTGCAGCTCTGAGGGGAGATTCCTCCAGAGATGGGTGTTGCAGACACTCACACCTCTCCGTTACTTCTGAAGGAGCCTGGAGGGTGGATTCAATACAGTTTCTCCATCTTCTTGTGTACACAAAGGTACCTGATGCCCATCCAGCCACCTTAGGGCCCCTAGACATCTGCATGGGGCTGGCAGATCTGACACAGGACCCAGGATAAACCTGTCCCCTTCCAGAGAGGCCAGCAGAGGCAAGGCAGCATATCCTGGTCATCTCAGAGAGCACCACTTGCCTACGTTTGGACAACTGAACCTGGCCAGGGACGCTTCACTTTGACATTGTTAAAGCTGAGTCAACACATCTGTTCTGGTTCCTGACAATTCAAATAATGGATAGATTGGAATTGTTCAGAGATGCGTATTTTTTTTCTACATTCATTCCTACTTCTTTCATTTTAATTACTCTTTCCCTTGCCATTCAGCTCATCCAAAGAGTGCAGCATGAGTGAGGATGGCTCCTCAAATGAGCTTGTATTTCTGTCCTGTTTGTGCTTCCTGGATAGCAACACCTCATTGGGCTTCTTTTTGGAAACTTCTTCCTCTGGACGCGTGACCCAGTTCATTTCACAGGTAAGATTCCTCCAGTAGGATTTATGGCTCTGGCCTGGCACACCTCGTTCCCTCTGTGTTGGAGGAGGGCAGCCTGTGCAGGAGCACAAGGGCAGAGTGAAATCAGGGCACAGACCCGACCTCCTCCCCCAGCTGGTCGATTTTCACAATAACACCATAGTCTTGCCAAAAATATAAATACCACCAGAAAGTCGGGGCTAGGAATATACTTCCTGGAGGTATCACAGAATCATAGAATAGTTTGGGTTGGAAGTGACCTTTAAGGCCATATAGTGCAACCCCCTGTGGTAAGCAGGGACACCTTCACCTAGATCAGGTTGTTCAAAGCCCCACCCAACCTGACCTTGAACACTTCCAGAGGTGAGGCACCTGCCACCTCTCTAAGCAACCTTTATTTCACCAGTTTCATTGCAAAAAACCTTCTTAATATCTAATATTTTGTTTAAAACTTTTCTTCTTGTCCCACCACGACATGCCCTTGTAAGAAGTCCTTCTCCAGCTCTCTTGGAGCCCTTCTAGGCACTGGAAGGTGCTGTAAGCTTTTCCTGGAGCCTTCTCTTCTCCAGCTGAGCAACTGCTGCTCTCCCAGCCTGTGTTCACAGGATGGGTGCTCCAGCACTCTGATCATCTTCGTGGCCTCCTCTGGGCCTGCTCCAGCAGGTCCATGTTATATCCGTAGCAGTTCCTCCAAATGTCAGCTGGGTCAGCACCCACCATGTCACCTCCACACACCAGTGTGTTCAGATGACTTTGCCATAGGTCAGTGTGTAGGGGAGGGAGAACTCCAGCTGTCCTTTTGCTCTGCAGTTTCATACCACCGAAAGGTTAATGAGGCTGAATGCCTCCCCGATCCTCAAATACTTGGGCAAAACATGGGGAGCACAGCTCGTGCCTTTGAAACAGAGCTGGAGGAAGGCTGCTCAGCCACAGGCATCTGTTCTCAGTGGGGCTGGCTGTGTGAGTCTTGCAGTGTCTTCTCCAGCCCCCAGCTGCTCTGCAGTGGCACATTGCTGAAGTGGGAGCAGCTTGCTGTTCCCGTGGGCACAGGTGTCACTGTCACTCTGCACTGTAACTGTCCAGGTCACACAGCCATCTCCCAGCCTCGATTCCTACATGCATCCCAGCATTTGCACTCCAGCATCTAAATTAATATCCTTGCTCTTCTGAAGGCCCAGATTCCTCTCTCTTCATTCCCTTCTTTCTTGCTCTCGGTGTCCTTCTAGCCTTTACCATTGACCCTCAGTGGTTGGTTACTGGTCAGATGGTGCTGCCACTGCATGGGCAGTTATGGAAAATGGGTGACAGGAGATTTTTCCACTGAGGTCTGGTGGGATCAGAGGGGAGCTGCATTGCCCTGGGAAACATGTTCACATTGCCACGTCCAAGAGAAGGCCCAGCTCGTCCCTCCTCAGCCTCCCCTCTCCCCTTCAATGGCCTCCTGAAGTGTGCCTGTTCTTATTTGCTAGATGTCTTCTGCTTGGATTTATATTCTGGCCAGTTCAGCTGTTTGAGATCTGCAAGATCCTGCAACATCTCCTGAACTACTAATTTTCTTGTTAGTTTTATGTGACTCTGTGCTTTTTTCCTAGAGTGTTTTACATAACTTTGTAGATGATTGGAGGTTTTAGTCTACGTGACATGGACCAGTTCCAGTGACTTTTCCCACCTCAGTTTTGTGATCTGGTATCTGCTGAGTTACACAATCTCCTCCGACGGTAACATTCAGCTCATCACTCCCCCAAGGTAAAAATCTGCTTCGGGAGCTGCTCTCATCTCAGATGCACAAACCTTTTCTGGCACAAATGCTATGGGAAAGTCAGACAACAAGGTTCCCTGGAGCCAAAAGGGTGTCATTCATTCCTGCCATGTCTTGCTCTTTTAAGCAGTACAGCAAGAACAGAAAGGAGAACTTAGGAGCAAGTTTAGAAGTTGTCTGAAACTGTTACTACAGGCAAGCAGAGCTAATAATTGTACATGGAAAAATTAGATTAAAAATATTAAAATATTTTGCCTGAAATAATAATAAAAAAAAACCTTCTCAACTTCAACCTTCCAGCCCCATCCCTCCCTTTTAAATATGTCTGTGATTTGCTTCGCTGTTGGAGCTGTACATATGGACCTGTACACAAAATAAACATGCAAGACACCTTTGGTTCCTGCTGCAGCCTCCCTGATGCAGAAGGAGCCCAGGTGTACTGGCCTTTAGTGTGCAGAGTCCAGATGCATGATAAAATGGACCTTTCTAACAAAATTTGTGACAGCTCTTTATACTGGTGTTTTCCTTCAGGCCTGAGGTCTTTTCCTGTAGTAGCTTGGGACCACACCATTTTGCTGGAATGAGTGCAGACTCCAGGATATGGTTCCTGACTGTAAAGGATCTTGTCATGGCGGTTGGTTCTCTTTTTTGATGTGTGTGTACTTGGTGCATGCATGCGAGCATGTATTGGTACATCCCTGGGGCAGGGAAGGAAGAAAATATGCAGTGCCCAGTGAATTTCTGTAGGGTCATGTTTTGATGTCCTGACTCAGCTGTTCTTTTGGCCAAGCTCTATTGACCAGCTGTTCAAAGCTATTTAGACACTGGATGTCTCAATATAGTTCAGCATCTGTCTCAGGCTGCCTGAGGGCTGGGCAAGACCTGTAGAGACTGATCCCTCCATGGTTATTATTTGTAAAGACACTGGCTTTTGCTGCTGATATAATGGGACACTCTGTGCCCAAATTTCTTTTTTCTGGAGAATTTCTACTATTGCTCTTTGTGCCTTTTAGAAGAGTCCCCTCTCTGCTCTCTGATTTTAGCCTCCTCCTGGTAAGTCTTTAGGCAGAGATCAAGGCTTGGGCAGAAGAGATTTCACTGCTTTAAACAGCGAGAAAAACTTAGGCCAGGTTTAGTCTCCTGCACTCTCATCACACTATAGTAATGCTAACATGCAGTACAGATTTTCTTAATAAAATACACTCGTTTTCAAGTTTCCTTTTTGAGACAATCAGGTGTGATATCTCAGTGTTTTATCCAAAAAGACTCTTAGTTTGGGTTCTATTAAAATAACTTTGAAAGTTTAATTAAAATATATCTGAAAATTTCTGAGTGAAATATGTCAACCTCAACTATATAAAAGCTTTCATTTTTATAAGAAACTATCTGCATACACTGACTTGTCCAGTTATGAGGAGAATTCATTTATCTCTTTCTGTTTCAGCCATTTGAGTCCCAGAAAATCAATTACCGGAATTTCTTTCCTCTTACAAGGACACATTTTTCAATGTTATTTTCCTTAGGCAATGAAGATGTATTAGTTTCTTAAAATCTGCTAGTTTTCCAGTATCAGTGCAGAAAAACCTCTTCTTGCACAATGGTCAGAGCAGTGCTCCCCTATTAACCAGTCAAAGGTAATGATCTTTTAGCTACCTGGGTGACATGCATTGCCCAGATAGAAAAGATTTTAGAGGCTGCAGGGCTGAGTATTTCAGGCCTTTACCTCTTACGTTTCTCTATCCAGTTCTGATTGGAGTCGTGTGCAGATTCTGGGACAACTGGACAAGTGGGATTCACAAAGGCCAACAAGGAGCAATCCCCTAAGTTAGCCTGCAGAGAATGGCAAGGAGAGTAGCAGGGACCTGAAAAGAGATACAGAAACTTAGCTCTGAGCTGCAGAAATACCTGCTGTCACCTGGAATTTGTAATCATAGGCTCTTTCTTGGAGATCATGTCCAAGCCACCCTTTTTGTCATAAAACACAGCTGGGGAGTGCCCACCTGCCTTTGCATGGAGTAGCTCAATGTTTGCAGGACACTTCTGGAAGGTGAGAAGCTGAAGAGCAATTCCGTCCATTTCCTGGAGAAGGGTGCCTGAAGGTGACCTCTCACTGTGCAAGAGCCTTGTGAGTGTTGGCTACACCATGGAGTAGGAGAGAGGCACTGTGCCCTGCATGGAAACATCCCTCAACCCAGCAGCAAAAGTGTTTGAACTGGGCTCTGGCATGTCTGGGAAAATGTTTTGGCTGGTGGGCATCTCTTCTTTTTGTGTCTCCAGAGGCCGTGTTCCAGAGCTTGCTGCCTTGGAGGATGCCTGATGTGAGATTTTCATGACTCATCCCTGCAAAATAATCTCCCACATGAAAAGTGCCTTTTAACTCCAGGGTTTCATGTGTTGTCCCAGTGCTGAAATCTGCCCAGACCATCTTTGCTGCAGGTCTTCTCTATCTGCTGCAGACTTAGGTGTCACCTGTGCAGTGCCTCCCACTCCATTAGCCTGTGTTGTGTCTGCTCTCCCGTTCTCTCAGCTTCCTCCAGGCCAGGATCATTCTCCTGGTTCCTCAATGCTGGTTTTGTGAAAAAGAAATTTCTTTTACAGAGATGAGTTCATAACAAGTGGATCCCCATCCTTCTGCCATCTCCCTTTGTTATCAGTGGGATTCCCAAAGGGACCACCACTCAGAAGTGACAATGCATTAAGGTCCTTTCTAGTGTTAGCTGACTTGCACAGCTCGCCCAGTGACACCCAGTGCCTGGCGTGGGGTTAGGGGCTGCTTGTGATTTCCACACTTTTCCTTTTCCTCTGGAGGGAGGGTCTCATGGTGCTCCAAATGATGCTGTTTCACAAACAAAAACATTCGCTCGGTTCCTTTATCATTTCCTGAGCAGGCACGTTTGTCTCTGTCCTACTTGTGGCTGTCATCCAGCGCCTGGATCTGTGCAGGAAATCTGCCTTGAACAACACGTGAGGGCTGCCAAGACATGCATTGCTGGTCCCCACAGGCACCAGCGGATAGCGTTATAATTACTTATCCTCAGGAGATCAAGTGGTACACGGTGTTCTTCTCCAAAGACTGGAGCACTTGCATATTGCACGGTAGCTCTGCTTGGGGACAGAGCAGGAACAGTGCCTGGGGCCGCTGTTACACTGGGACAGAGAAGGCCTGAAGGATCATTTTGGTGTTGCAACCTCCATCACATCCTCCTGAGCTGTTTGCTGTGAGCTCACCAGGCTCTATCACAGTGGGGAGAGCTGTGACTCACACAGGATCAGATATTTGAGCAAGACAACTTCCCGGAGACCAGGGACTGAGACAAGCACTGTGGCTGCTCTCTGTGAGCACGGGACTGCACCCTTGTGCTTGCTTGTGCTGCAGACCAACCTCAGGTCACTCAAGGGTTGCAGGGAGAGTGTTTTTCTTCCAGCTTAAAAGAGGCCAAAGCCTGAAGCCCTGAAGGAGGTTTCATGCAGACCTTACTCTGCTCTCCTGGCAATGAGAGCTGTGCCCCTCCAAGCCCAGGCATCCCCTCTCCCACCAGGATGGGGTCAGGCCGTGGCTGTGGGGTTTTTGCTCACAGAGGAGGGCAGGGAGAGCAAGTTCTGAGGAGGGGGACAGTTCTGAGTTGCCTGCTGGTGTTTCAACCTGGTCCTCGATAAGGAAAGAGACTTTCAGCAGGGTTGCTGCTATCTATTTCACGTGTGTGGTATCTCTGTGAAGGGAAAGCATGAGAGTGACTTAGCTGCTGCCACAGGGATTTACAGTTTCAGCCAGGCACAAGGGAGGGATGGCCAGGCCACCAGAACACAAGGACACACCATCAGCTGTAGTCACTGCTCTTCACCTGCCATAAAAGTTTGGGACCAGATCCCCCTCTGATGTTAACAGGGGCCATGGTCTGCACAGCATCACCTCTGAAAACAATCCAGCCGTGAGGTCTCACAGGGAGGCTGTTCTCCCTGGATAGCCTGACACTTCCAGGCAGGCTGCGCTGTTTTCCAGAAAATAGGGACAAAAATCAAATGCATGATGCTCTTGAACTGATCTCCCTAGGAAAATATTCTGCATGTGGACAAAAATGTGATCCCAAACAGAAAATGGTCACATAAGTGAAATATATGTATGGCTGGAGGAGAGATAAGGGTTGGTGAGAGGGAGGGTAACTGCAGCACCATCGGAGATAATGGAGTCCCTAAGAAATAACCCCCTGCTGCTCTGTGGGGAGGGAGGGCTGCTCAGCACAGCACTGAGCCTGGCACAGACTGTGAGCCCTCAGCCAGAGACTCTGCGCTGGAGCAGAGCCCTCTCCAGCAGCCAGCGAGGGTCTGCTGGCCACCTGCCCTCTGCCCTTCTCCTGGTGCCGCCTGCAGTGACCATTAAGAGCATTGGTTTTTCACACTGGCTGGCAGTGGCTGGCATTGCCACAGGAGTGTCACCACCCAGCACAGGGTCACACCTGAACACCTGTCCCTCAGGGGGACCAGTGTCCTTTTCGGGATTGCAAGGAGACCCCTACACCCAGCTGGATCCACCACCCAGGACCCCTCCCTGAAGGCAGGTGCAGACACACCCCCTCTCACACACCTCACCAGAGCCGAATCTTTTCTATCTGAATTAATCCATTCCTCCTTTTCAGTGATTACACAGAGTCTGAAGCTTTGGTCCAAGAATTGGGAGAGCCAGATTTGCTGAGTGATGGCTTCAAATCCATGCTTACTCACCAAGGTAGTCCAGTGGGAGCTGTGGGAATTCCCATCACATTTCCTGAAAATGGGTCTGCTGTGCAGCAAGAAGCTCACACTGATCAGATAGAGAGGCACCACTGCAAATATGACTGTGATTTAGTGGTCGAGGTAAGTAGGTGGCTGCCAAACCTTGTTGTACATTTTGCATTAAATATTTAGCACATTAAAAAAAGGAAATGGTTTTCTGGAGCAGAGTGCCCCTTCTTCTAGGTGAGTGGCTTGACTGCTAAACCATCAAAGTCATCATTTTTCCCTTGCTACGTGTGCTGAGGTTTTTTTGCTTTCTTCAGTTTGAAGGAAACAGAGTGACCTGTCAGAGGTAACTTGCAAAGTATTTCACTGGGGAATACCAGAATAGCATTATCCAAGCACTGCTTTTTGGTGAGCTTATGGGATTTTTGTCCTGGTTTCAGCTTGCAGGTTTTTGAGTTATTTCATGATGCAAGACTACCCTAAGACTAATGGAGAGAAATGTTCTTTCTTCTAAACTGCTTCACCCCATGAAAAATAAAGGTGTTAATATGGCTGTTTCCCACTCTGCTTGTCTGTGTGGTTTTGGTGTGAACTCTGAGCCGCCAAAGGTACAAAGAGATCCCACAGCTTGATGGGAGAGGTGGGTACCTCCAGCTGCGCAGCATTTAACAGCGACTCTAATTATCCAAAGGGGTTGCTGAGAGCTGAGAGAGGCTGCTGTGGCTTCCCTACTGCATTAAGCCCTTAAGTGAAGGCTGTTTTCTTTAGGAAGTCTACAGGTTGCCTAGCATTTATCAGTGGGTAAATGCCAGCACGTGGGTGTGAAGATGAGGAGACAGAGGGTGCAGGGCTGGGGACCACTCTGGGAGCAAGAAGGCGCAGAAGAGGAGAAACCACAGGGATGAAGCCATGGCTCAGGGAGGGAAGTGTACAGCCAACAGGCGGGGTCAGGGGTGGGCTGTTAGAGGGAACAGTGTGTTGGAAAATAATACAATCCAGCTTTTCTGTTTTAAAAAATAGTGTGTGTAAGTCTGTGCTGGGATGCCCTGTCCGACCTTGCTCTGAACCTGGGTGTGTGACCAGGCGTTATCTGGTGGGCGCCTTCTAGAGGTCTGTTGTGAATACTGTTTAAAGGAGATATTCCTGCCAGAGGAGGAGGAAGAGTTGTGCCAGGAGCAGAAGTGAGGGACAGAGCCCCAGTGACGGTGACAATGGGGTAAGGGCAGGATGGCGGCTGCCTGGCTCCCACACCTCAGGGCCACCCGTGCAGCACAAATGCACCTTCCCTGCGTGCACTCCAGAGCTCTGCTCTATCTGTAATTCGTTTTGCATGATTAGCTTGACATGATGTAACCCCTGTCCTTGTGACTCAGCACGCCAAATATAAGCATCAAATGACTACAGAGTCATCTGATTTACAGGAGTCTCGCTTATAACAGCTCATTACTGAGCCAGCAAAGTATCCATGAGCCAGCCAGCGGACAGCAGATTGGAGAGCTTCTGGAAGTAGGTTTTGGGAAGACTTTCCTAGTCAGGCCTGCAAAACCATCTTCTTACGGCTAATAAGAAAAACCATCCTGCCTTACCTTTTAGGTTTTCCTTTCTCACTTCACTTTCGCTCAGGAAGCCAAGTTTCACCAACCAAAGCCACCTCAGGAACGGTCTAATGAGGCTGTTTAAAACCAAGTCGAAATGAAATCTGGCTGAGAGCTGGGTGGTGGAAGTAAAGTTTTCCACCAGCACAGGGTGAGACCAAAGGAAACTCTCAGACCTGCAGCTCTGTCGGCAGCAGAATTTGCATGCAGTGTCTCTGCACCTCTGCTAGTGTGTCCCTTTGTGAATCAGTCAGTGGTCAGAAACTCCAGTTGGTTGTTAAAGTATGTTGTTCACTCACAGGCTGTCTGCATTTATTTTATTACTTAAAGAGAGCCAGATCACCAAACGTTTTCCTTAAATCCCCCTACCATGCTTTACAGCTCGCTCCTAAAAAGCTACATTGGGTCAGTGACTTGGGCGGTCAAGCTACGATGTTTTCTGAATGACTGCAGCTAAAACTACTCCCATGGAATATCCCAGGCACTAAACGTGCTATTTGACTGCAAAGCACCTCTTTGACATCACCTGTCTTTAAGCTAAGTCAGGAATGGAAATGGAGACATTCAAAAGTGCAATGCCGCTGGCATTGCCTAATCTGATCCCTGCTGTCATGTATATTTTTCTTTCTGGGCTGGTCCAGGTCTGCTTGTGCCTTGAAAACAAGAAATTGGAGGGATGAGGCTGCAGCTGCTCTCAGAGAGTTTGTGCTTATGGATAGAGAAGACACACACCCAAAGCCCCTCTCCACATGGTACAATGCTTGCACCTTTCTAACAGGGTATTTCCCTGACCTCCAGGATATAGGATACTTGGGATAAGGAGTTTCCAGGAGCTGAGTTGGGCACTCAAGTCTCCCCACAGCTGGATGGCTGTAACTCCAATCCCTTGCAGCCTCAGAAGAAATAAAAGATATTTATCCAGATCTCTGGGCTGTGCGCAGCCCCGCTTCGAGGGGCCATATTCCCTACATGTACATCTCCTCAACAGCAGATTGTCATGATGTAGGAAACACAAGGAAGAGATTCCGTTTTTAAGGAAAATCCAGAATGTTTGGGTGTATGTTTATCCATGGGTATTTTTCATTCTCTCTCACTCTTTTTATGCAAAGCTGTCATGGGAGACATGTGACAGAACCTCTTGGGCTTCGTCCATGTATGACCGTTGTTTGTATTTAAAAGAATAATCTCAGAAATGTTTTGCCTAGTTCACATGATTTATTGCTTCAGGATAAGATTTTCTGGAAATCTGTGAGATCCTCCAGGATCAAAGCAGCCTAGAGAAGGCAAGGTGCTCTTATCATTACGTCTTCAGTCACCTTACTTTCCCCATAGGGAAAAGTTATTGTGCATGCAGTTTGTGTCTGGAGGCAGTATATTCTACAGAAATGCCACTTATTACTGCACTGCTTTTCATCTGCAGAGGGGAATAGTGATGTGAAAATGCCTGGAGGAGCAGGAATGTGATAATATGAATCTTATTTTACCATGCCTAAAAGAACCTCATGCAGACAAGGAGTTGATAAAAGAGAGCCAACGCTGAATAAAAATTCCCAATTAGAGCCCTATCAAAAGCAGCACTTCCGTGGTGAGGTGGCTCAGCTCTCCCTGCTTTTACAGAAACCTGTGCTAGTGTGTGCTTGCTTGGCTTTTTTATAACCTGTCTATACCTCTCCCATATTGCAGCTGTGGCTTTCTTTCCAGGTACCCACATGCCACTCCCAGC
Source organism: Platysteira castanea (assembly GCA_013397175.1). NCBI lineage: Eukaryota > Metazoa > Chordata > Aves > Passeriformes > Platysteira > Platysteira castanea. Next base: position 66,603 of record VYXC01008339.1, read on the forward strand.
AGGTGGATGGCCCAAAGCTCTGGTGTGGTGGTGGGGAAGTGGGCAGGGGCACGGCAAGGTCATTGCTCCAGGGCAGGGCACTGGAACTCCCCAGTCCCAAGATACAGAGCTTTTGCCATCAGGTGATGGCGACTCAAAGTGGCTTCCCCTCACCTTAAATGGAAACATCAGTCAGCCCTGAACCTGAGAGAACACTGATGGTGTTCAGCAGCTCAGCCCTGGCTTGTGGCAGTCAAGGGACAGAAGCTTCGTTTTCAGGCTGGGTTTGGAAAGCAGCATATGGATGGAGGGAAGGCTTGTAGCTGCTGCTGTGGGGCCCAAGGTTTCGGGGAGGGCTGGAAGACTCCAGTTTTGAGGGTGGTCTGCTCCCCATGGGCTGGGCCACAGCCCTGGTTTGCACCAACCATCACACCCCTTGTGCAGTGGGAGGTGTTCACCACCATCCCCAGCTGAGCAAGGGGCTCATGCTGGGATGCTCAGCCTGGGATCTGGCAGCACTCCTTTTGTCCCAGCTGCCACTGGCACTGCCTGTAGGCTGCTTTCCTCATTCCTCACACCACTGAAACCTGAGGGGCAATTTCTCAGGCAGGGATATGAAGATGCAGGTTCACTTTCACCCTTTCTGCCCTGGAGTCTGTCCTTGCAGTGCACTGTGGTGGGCTCCAGATTTATTTGCTTTGCTTTTTCCATCCCATTGCATTTAAGGGGGTAAAGCATAAACAGCTTTTGCAAAACCATGCTATGTGCAACTATCCCCTCAGATCAGCTGAATCTTTCCCCCTCACACACCTCCTTGTTTTCAGCACAGAGCCTTATCAGCAGAGCTGACTGATAAACCAGGGCAGTGGCACTGGGGGCTGTGTTACGTGCATCTTGGCCACACACACAGAAACACACGCGTGTGCACACACATTCCTGCCAAGCAGGAGGCAGCAGTGAAGCTTCCAGTGATCTGGAAGAGACCTGGGGAGCTTTCAGAGAAGAACTGAGCTTTTAAGGACCCCTTTGCATTCAGCCTCTTCCTCCAAGTAAGAGTTTATTTCTAACATCTGATTTTCCCCTCAGCACATTCATGTCACCTGCTCCGACAATTATTTCTGATTTCACCCAGTGTGAGTTTCTGCTGGGCCATTTATAACTAACCTGTCACAAGGTGTCGTAGATCCTGCTGCCAGAGTGAGCACACCCCTGATTTATTTCCTATGCCTTCATTAGGAAATCACTAGTGTATATTTAGGGGGGAAAAAGTTATATTTTTTCTTCATCCTCTCTAATTTTATCACAGCACCATCAAAAATAAGGGCTGAAAGGGATTTCTGAAAGTCATCCAGCCTGGGGCAGAGCCAGGACAGACTGAACATCTAAACTCCTTTGGGCTCTACTTGGCTCCAGTGTAAAGGCACAGCCACACAGTCACAGCAGAGTAACCACTGCTCTGTAGTGGCAATTTGCAGGGATTGTATCACCTTGTATTTCAGGAGCTCCAGGGCAGACCTCCCTTTGTACCAGCAAAATTTTCATTTTACTGTGTGTCTGAAGTAAACACACCTCCCTCAAATATGCTCCCGAAGGGGAGGTTTCTCTGGAAATGTTTGTTGCCATGAGATAAGACAAAAGCAGCATCCACATCTCCACGTGCAGGTGGTCACAGGGGTGTGGGAGCAGAGGCACAGCAGTGTTTGGTGCTGTGGGGAGTTGCTGGATGAGCGGACGTGGCAGGAGGGAGATGTCACCGGAGGGAAGGGTGCTCCCATCCCTTCGTCTCAATCAGCTCAGCAGGACCGCTGTCTCCTCAGTGACAGACACGCAGCCACACGGTTGCAGCACCAGCATCCAGAAACGCGCTGTGAGCAGCCGGGGAGCGGCTCCCACGTGAGGGCCTCTGTGGAGAGACTGGTGCCCACGGTGCCGCTGCCTCCATGCCAAAACACAAATCTCCTTCTTCCCGCAGGAGGATGAAGATGTTTAAAACACTCACAGTGCTCCTGATAAGGACTGCATCTTCTTTACAGTCACCAGGTTTCCAAGCAGATGTATTTTGTAGTTTCTACAACAGCTGGGTGGGAAGCTGCGAGTTGCCAGCGTTACTGCTGTGTGAATTCCTTTTTCAGATGTTTCTTTGTTTTGCCAGTGTCCTCAATGTGTCCTTGTTATGGGTGTAGCTTTAGCGCCAATAAAAACCTCCCAAAATTTCAGCAAGGGCATCTGATCCTATATTAGGTTGCAGGAATAATGAGTGTTTTTCAACTGGTACTTGAACTTGCAAACTAATCCTGATTTATATCCTCCTTTTCAAGCCCTGTGTCTTTCCTCCTTCCTTGGGAGTGGTGGCATGGCTATGCTGTGGTATCCATCAGTGGTTCAGGACGTCAGGAGAGCACATCTAGATGACGTATATGTTGGTGATCACAGGAATCTTTCCCTGGAGTTTGTCCAGGACTGAGATTCACTCTTTTCCAAAGTAATGTCCCGCAAAAAGTGGAGTCGTGGGGAAGGTTATGACATGTGGACATGGGACAAAGTTAAGGGGGGACAATTTTTTCAGTCTGCTGACTCTTCCTGTAGTTCATGGAAACAAACACTTTGGCCTCAAGTGTGAGGTGTTGTTGCTTTCCCTCTCTTCTGCAGTTTCAGGATCAAGAACATTTTTCATCTGCAATTTAATATCTACACAGAGCGCTCAGATCACACTGGTCGTATTTAGCAATGCACTGCTGAGGGAGGAGGCTTTGCAGTCCAAAGCACATTTAGCAAAGTACATAAATGTGGGGAGGGGAGGAAAATCCCTGAAGGCATCGCTTGTACCTCTACGCAACATAAAAATTTATGCCACTTCAATAGAGTATACACAAATAGTTTACAGTCTGTCCTCAACCCTAGCTGCTCTACTGTGATTTCTAAATAGAATATGATTAATTTTAAAAATAAGCCAATATATGAATTCTGTCTTTTGGATTGTTTTTAGCAGGTCAAAGGCCATTATTGCAGTAATTGAATAATCCCACAGCCCTTTGCTCCAGACATTCACTATGGAAACTAAGCAGTGAGGACTGGCTATTCTGTTTTCCAGTCATCCAGACAGCATTTTAATGGGAAAGAAAAATCTGATGCAGTTAAAAGCCCCTCTAAAAGCAGATTACGGGGAAAAAATAGATGCTCAGATGAGATGTAGGCTGGTGATTCACTTCAAAATACTGTAATTGTTAAAGACACTGATAATCACTTTGGCAGGAATGCAAAGACATATAAATACTTTTTTACCCTGTGTTCTCCAGACTGAGAGACAAGGGGGAGGGCTGTTTTCTTTCCATGAGACCGGTGAAAAGCACATATTTCTAAAGTAGAAATCAGGGTTTGATCTGAGAGTGTTTTAAGACTCTCAGATGAAAAATACTCTGCTGTTAGAAATGTTGCATGTCATATTTAGACGACAGTGTTTAATTATAGGATACAATCATCTAATGACTCCAGCTGAAATTGTGACATAGTGTGTCAAGTATTATATACACATCATACAGTGAAGTGTAAACACAGCCAGAGACACCTCAAATCTAAGCAGACTTGTAACTGAACATTGTTTATTTCCCCTGTTCTTACATCCTTGCAAATCCATTGATCCCAGTTGAAATGTTCTTGACTCACCTCAGCTTTGGAGGGAGACAAATCACAGGCAAATTTTGTAATTTTTTGCTGAGAAAGGGGCAGGGAAAAGGTAACTTATTTGTCTGAAGTCACAGGAGGAATCTATAGAAAAGGTGGCATTGACTCTGGGTAGTGTCCTGGATGCATAAGGCTGTTTTCCTTCTACAAGAAACATCCTAAGCTCATTTCAAGATGAGTGAGAGTTAGCGAGAAACACCCAGGCATTGTTTGGTGGTGAGTCTCCATCGCTTCTCCTCCATCCCCCTGGAGTTTTCACTTATGTCCTGGTGGGTTCACATCCCCTGTGGTCCTTTCACAACCACCACAAAAGACTCTGTGGATCTTGAGAGGTCCAGGGAAAGCAAGTGCAAACCTAAATGTAGACATGAGGCAGGAGCCAAACTTTTGACCACACAGGGCTACCAGTGTGGCACTCACCAGGCTGGTTAGTGAGCCAGCCAGGCTTGGCTGCTAAAAACATAATGGGATTTGGTTGCAGAATTTAACCTTTAAAAGCCCAGCAGCTGCTCCCCAGGTCCTCTGAAAGGCTAAGCAGTCAGAATTTAAGATCCCAGATTTGAAGCATTGCAGATTCATTTTTTATGCATCTTCAATAACCTAAAAAAAGCTAAAGGTCTGATAAAAGTGCAGCTGCATTACCGGGAGAAAACCATTTAAGATCTGGCACAGGGAAAAGCACATGTTTAAAAGACAAGCCTATCAGTCTTTAATGAGGTTATATGGGGACTGAGTGGTCATCTCATCATTGAGTAATCCTTAATGCAACGTGCTCTGAATCTATAATTAAAGCAGCTTCCACCTTTATCTTGCATGCTAAATCTTGATTTCTCCCAGTTCTTGCAAAACATCTCTCTGTCTTAAAGGTACGCCTGGTGTGTCCATGAGCCTTGAAAGGACTCATCTTGAGTAGCCTAGTGGCACTGTGAAGGGCTCCCTTGGAGCTGAGAACGAGAAACTCACATCCAAAGTGATGTTTCCTACTGAATGAGTTTCAGCAAAATAAACCAGGTTTCAGTAGAATGAAACACGTTTATCAGTTGTTGTTACCCATTGTCTCTTGCTGCAGTATGGCTCCTGCCTGTTCACACTCTATCTGTGGAGAAAATCTTCTCTGCTTCTTCTTCAAAAATTCCTTTCTCAACCCAGAGGCCCTTCAGATCTCCCAGGAGGCTCCTTGCCTTCTCCTCCATTCAAGTCTTTCCCACCTGAGCCATTGCAAAACTCTCCAAGAGCACCTGTTGCTGGAAAAAAAGGAACTCAAGGGAAAATAATTGCCTGTATTTCTACACATTACATCTTGGAAGCACTCACTCAGGCTTAGTGGCTGCCAAGATACCCTCAGGGATAAGAGAAAGAAGGAACCTATAGGTCCTAAAGGGCAAATTCTCCCAGAACGAAGTTGCCAGACCAAGCCCTCTGCCTCTTTCTTGGGCAACTGTGAAATTGTTCTAAAAGCACAGTAAAGAAGATGGTCAGATAATTGCCCTGTGATCCAGACACTGACCAACAATTTGGCGTTTTCTTTCAGTTCCTTTCAGTACCCCAGGCTCCCAGTGTGGTCTTCAGCAGGTTGCTCAGACTAAACTTCCTCTCTCATATGCAGGTTCCACATTCCCACCGAGTTAGGTCGGTATCTGCCAAGGACCCTGCAGTAGTCCAGCTCAGCCTCAAGGCCCAGCCTGTGCAGTCCTGCCTTTCTCCTGATGACTTTCTTGCTCGTTTGGGTCCATTGGGACTGGGTGGCAAACACTATGTTCTCTGCAGCATCCACCGAAGGAGATTTTTGGCATCACATAACACGGGGCTCTAACACACCTTGAACAACAGCACAGTAGAAATAAACTACAGGTGGTGGCAAAGCTTTCATGTCTACACAAGAAGTGCAGGGAGCACTTTATCTCCTTGCAGCAGATAACCTAAATCAGCCCTAGTTTTCCCCCAGATACTGAGCTGGAAGTGTATGCCTGGCGCAGTTTCCACAGAGCAGTAATTTATTTAACCACGTAGAGCAGAGCAATGTGGATCGCTGTCTCAGCACAAAGAGACAAATATGTCAAGAGCTTCTCCTGAAGGAACAGCAACATTCAGGCTTTGACTGTGGGAGCTGTGTTGTCTTCATTGAGAGTTCAGAACTGGTGTGATTTCACAGCACCTCTTGTATGCAAAATGAGAGGCAGTTGAAGGCAGGTGAGCTGAGGGCGTCTTTCTAAACATGCCAAGTGTTTTCTAAATAACTCCTGAGAGCTGCAGCCAAGTCCAGCTGAGCTCTCTCTGCCTGCTCTTGGAGAAGGCTTTTTGTGCACTGATCCTGCTGCCCAGATGCTTTAGGTGACATCCAACAGGTGGGAAGGGCTCAGCCCTGAGCTCTGGGTGGTCCATGGTACAAACTACAGACTTTTTGTTTCAGAGTGAGACCACAGCATGGTCATCCTCCTGTGTTCACTCTGCTCAATTTCTGCACAAATCCCAGGCTTGCAAAGCTGGAGGAGCATGGTGGTATGGTCTAGGTTTAGAAAAGCCACTGCTGAGGGGACATTTAGGTGTTGACTGCAAAAAGGGAGCCCCACAATCTGTCAGTACTGACTGTGGCCCTTCACAGGCTGTCTGGGGACGGTCTGAAGGAAAGGTGCCCACTGGAGCATGGGATTTGGTGAATTTACCAGAGCAATATAAAAAAAAAGGAGAGTTGAAGAGTTGAATATTTTAAGCAAAGGTTGCATTTTTTTTCCTCTAACAGATAAAGCCATCACAGCTAAATGCAAACAGAAGCCACAACAGTATTTTTGCACCTCACTCTTACTGAAATTAATGGAAATTAGCCATTAAACAGATAGATGCGTTTCTGGCTCTAACCCTAATTTTTGTAGTACGTCCAGTGCCCTATTAAGAAGAAAACCTCATTCAATATCACAGAGGCTCTGAAACAGAGGTGACTGATGTGTTGGTAAATTGGAAATGCAATTCACTCCATCTTCAGCTGGAGAACTGTGTCCTGCATCTGACACTGCTTCATTATATTAATGTTTTTCTTTTTCTTTTTTGGAGATCATGTTCCCAGAGAATTTGAGTCACAAATAAATCAACCTGTCTTATGTGTCAGCTCAGCTTTGTCTTATTAAATGAAACAAGTGCTGGAAGTTAGAGTTTTAGGAGAGAGCTTTCATATTAATGCAAAGCTTGAACTAGTCTGATACTGCAAACCAGTGGGAAGGAGTAAAGTTCCCTCTGACTGGCAGCCAACAGCCACTTAAATTAAGGAAGAATCAAACCTTTTGCCAGTTTCACAAAATGTCAACACATCTGCCTGAATTATGAATCAGGAATGCTGAACTTAAGTAGAAAAAAACAGACCAAAAAAAGTGGACAAAACCAGATCTGGATCTCCAGTTTAGGTGCAGAGGACTGAACTCCATTACTTCTACTTTTATGTGTTTGTCAAAACAATGTTGAAAAACACCTCTGCTTAAATAACTTAAATGCTCAGTAAAGTACTAACAACCCTGGAATGCCTTGATACTTTTTCTTTAGTTTAGGCTTTTCTTTGTTGGTTTGCTTACACCAAAACTCCAGCTTGAAATTAATGGCACTTTTGCTCTATATTGAACAAACTTGCAATCTTCTTGATTACTGGGAACTGTTATGTATGTTGTCTCAAGCAACGAAAAAAATATAATACCAGTTTTAATTATAATTTAATTATGATGTATATGCGAATCATAGATATATATATATAATTTGATTTTAATTTCATTATAATAGCCACTACCAGCCCTGTAGGTAACATATACTTTGAGTAGGCTTCAAAGCATTTCACAAAGGGAGTAAACATATAATTAGCATTGCTTTACAAATGGGGAAACTGAGTCAGGAGGTGGCTTGGCCAGAAGAAGGCAAAAGGTTAGCACCAGGTACTGCATCTCTGTCCTCTGGGCCCAGCTCCATGCCCAAGCTCCAGGGTTGGTCAGATGCTCTGGTGTCCTTCTGACAGCATGGGCTAAACTGGGTATTTGGGAGCTGTAATTCATTTTTCCAAACCCTGCTTCTTCCCTGGAAAATCCTAGACAATATCCACCTCCAAAACCAAAAGATATTAGGCAATACATGCTAATTATTATTATGGCAAAACTTTCTGTCTCTGGCAATCAGTCAGGCAAGACGTTGTCATGAAAGGCTGATACACCTTTAGTCACCTCTCTGGCTGTTAAAAAAATGCCTCTGAAGTGACTCTCCCTGGTGAGACCTCTTGAGGCTTCCCGTGTCCAAACCAATGTCCCACTTGAGAGCCTTTGCTGCTGGGACATTACTGAGATCCCTCCTGGCCACTTTGCTGCAGCTGCTGCTCAGCCCTGCAGACAGCCACAGCGAGAGCTCACCGTGTGTTTTGCCAGGTCATCATACCAAAGAGATAAGCAGATCTGGATTGCTGCAAGAAATGTGTGGGTAAGGAATTAATCCTTGCTTAATTTGCTGCTAATAACTCCCTAGGTGAAACATACTCCACAGCCAGTACTAGTCTGTACAGTTTCAGACCCTAAGAAAACAGAAATACATGCCTAAACCACAGTGTGATCCAAAAGGTATAAAAAAGAGATGTGTTTATATGGAAAAGGAAGCTATAAAAGAAGGGATTGTAATGAATAACTGAGAATATATGTATAAAAAAAAAGAAACTAAAAAGAAGTAAAGAGCTTGACTCTGGCAGTCCTTTCGAACCTAACTGGTTTTGTGATCCCTGACTTGAAGGTTGTTGTTGATGATTTCTGTAATCATAATACTCACAAAAAAATAGATGGAAATATTATTTTTCCCCCTTTACTTAAAAAAAAAAATCACATTTTTTCCTCTGTACTGGTGAGATGACAGGGCATTCTCTTGAAGAAAGAAGAGAGAGAGACAGTTCAAATAAATTCAAAAGGAATGGGAAAAGTATGGAGTAAAGATATGTCTGAATGAGTCATACATAGACTGTTAGGAGAGAGAAAGTTATGAAGAAAAGTTGGCATGTATGTGAAATTTCCTGCCCAGATTGTGCCAGCAGAACTCACATATGGGCTTTTGAAACTGCAATAACCCTCATGTGTCCATGCCAGAGGCTTTTGTCCGTGCAACAGTCTCTCTGCTGTTTTGAACAATCCTCCTGGTCCCAGGCCAGAGGGGAGGGTGGCTGCAGACTCTCAGCAGGCAATGTGTGAAATGTGACCTGGGACTTCAAAGTAACTTTTGTTATTCTGGGAAGGTGAGAATTGAGGAAAAGGTTTCATGGCATTTTGTTTAAAGACCTACAACAAGGAGGAGTGCACTGGAGTGTAGGATCCCTGGACTGGAATCCTGGCTTGCTGGGTGACTTTGGACAAGATCCTTAACAGCCTCAGCTTCCCCTTCATGCAAAGGATTCTGCCCTGGCATCTTTCATGGAGCACTCCCAGATCCACTGCAGAAAAAGACATTTATGTTGTTATTACCTTCCTTTAGCATTTCTGAGTACGTGCCATGGGTGAGTCATGTCCAGCAGACAGCAGGCTCTGGTCCAAGTGTAGTACATTTAATTTGTAAGTGTGGCAGCATGAATAGAATAGAATAGAATAGAATAGAATAGAATAGAATAGAATAGAATAGAATAGAATAGAATAGAATAGGAAATTATCACAACTACCTCATAGCCAAAGTGCCTGGAAGTGGGAGGATGAGTGAAGCACACTTTGCAGTCAAAACCCTGTGCAGAAAACCTCTCTGCTACTCCACCCACTCTGACCAGGAACAGCTCTGCAGCTCCCTCAGCTTTTCCTGTGCTCCTGCCCACAGGCACCTTGGTTCCCACCAAAGAGGTCCAGAACTTCCCTCCTCCTGGAGCACTGTTGTTGCCTAATTGTGGTGAAAAGTTCTAAGAGGCTGGCTTGTGCACTCACCTCATCCAAGGCCCAGGAATCATGGACTCATAGAACTGTTTACGTTGGAAAAACCATCTAGAAGGGAAGTGGGGGGGGGAAAGTATGGGAGAAGCACAGCACAAACCAGCAAGAGAGAGGAATGGCACGTGGGTCTGTGTTAGTGGATTAATGGAAGAGCTACCAGCACATGTCCTGGTGGAAGGGCTGGTATGGAAGATGGCACAGAGCAAGGTCAGAGTGAAGAACACAGGCAGCACACCTGGGCACACATGACAGAGTGAAAGACTGAAGGGAAGGAAAATACGGCCTAGGGGCAAGAGAAGAATCCAGAGGGAGAGTGAAGAACAGTGACAGGATAAAAGCAGGAGTGTTCAGGGGTAATCAGAAGAGAAAATCTCCCTGGGATAATATTAGGTTATTTAATAATTTTAAACATTACATCACATCACTACCGGCTTGCTTTCAGTGTAGCAATTACTGACAAAATCCTAAATTCATTTAACACAGAGAAATACACAAATAAGCAACCTACAAAGACCTGTAGGATGCAGCCCTGGGGCAGCTCTCACTGGCAGGCAGCCCTGGATTGATGGGCTCTGGGGAGCCTTTGGTCCTCACTCCTGGGACCAAGTGAGCTGCTGGCTGTGCTGTCCCAGTCCCATCACTGCTCTTGGGTGCTGCTTTCCAGCCCTGGCTCTCGATGAACAGCAATGATGGCACCCTGCTTGCCAGGAGCTGGAGGACTGGCAAGGAAGTGCATCCAGGGGGTGAGGTGTGCCCTGAGGAAAGGTCTGAGTCTCATGAGACTGAGTGAGGGAAGCTACAGGCACCCCTGGGATGTTCCAGGAGGCTCAGAGGCCCATTGTGGACCTCCTGTTGCTTGGTGCTGAGAAAAAGGAAGGAGAAAAGAAGACAGAGAGAAACAAAATTAATACTAATGTTTTTCCCAGACTACAACTACAACAACTTTCAGGGTCAGGACAGGAGGTCAGAAACTCTTTCGTCTTGCACAGCCCTTTCTCAGCTCTCTGCCCTCCTTAAGATCATTCCACAAATCTCCTGAGGACGACTCCACAGGTGTAAATATCTTAACTCCCTTGGCTTTGGGTGGAGATGGGGATATTGCTGATTTGAAGTAGCTGAGGCTCTAGTGCCTCTGAGCCCAGAATATCTTGACCTGAGAATAAAATGCCATCCCAAGCACAAGTGCACAGGTGTTAGGAACAGCCTAACAGGTGAATGATGTCTTGAAAACTCAGATTTTCAACAGTAGTTACATCATCTGCATTTGTTATTCTTCATCCATTTCTAAAGTCTGGGTTCCAGGATGTCTCTGTTCCACTGCTAGCTGATGGGAAGCCTGTGTATCTCAGTGAGATGTTATTCATTCCAAGTGAATACACTTGTTAGCTCTCCTAATTACCCTCCTCATGTTCTCACATAAAAATGACTCAAAAAAAATTGTATTTCCTGGAACAGTCATTGACAGCATGTTTACCATCTTTAATTGATCACCCATCACAGACTCCTTCTCTGCCATAACCACTCAGTATTTCGGGGCCAGGCCAAGAACTCACATTAAGTAGAGAATATTTGCACAGTGTGTCTCCAGGACAAGAGAAGCCCTTTGAAAGGTTAAATGCTGGGGTCTGCAGCACTCCCAGTCTTGGCTGGGATGCTGCAGGCAGGAGTGAGGGACACTGCAGCAGCCCTCAGCAGGCATAGGGACTGCCTGCTCAGCAAGGCTTTGGAACTGGAAGCTGGAGGAAATGGGAGCACTCCTAGTTAGAAGGTGATTATAGCAACTTACGTTTCTCCTCCCACCCAGCAGTCCCCCGGGAATTTTTTGCATCTCCAGTAAAACCATGTTTCAACAAAAAAATGAAATGGTTTTCTTTATTTTCTTCCTCTCCAAGTTCCATTATTGCCAGATTGGAGGATTTGGGATGGAAAAGCAGAAGAGGAGGAACAGCCACACAAAATCTAAACAAGTGAAAAATGCGAATGGTCTTGAAACACCAGGAAATGTTCCATTCTGCATCCAAATGGAATAAAGATTTTGTTTGCAAATCGAGAATGCTGAGCAATAAAAAAATTAAATAAGAAAAAAGTAAATAAACAACTGTAGCTCTTGTGCTATTTGAAAAGTAATCTCTCATTTCAAAAGCACTGCTCACTGACAATACTTCAGGTTCTTACCATAATTTGCCATCCAGATTCCTATAACAGATAATGTTCCTGGGCATGGGCTGAGTCATACTCAAGGAGATAGGATATGAGATATTTGGAAACACGAGACATTCCTTGCCCTGCGTGTCTGGAGCATTACGCGTGGCTCCAACCCCTTGGTGGCAGTGGCTGAGCAGCAGGATGGCCTGGTCCAGGGTCCAGGGTCCCAGACACAAAGGGTGTGTGAACTGGGCCCCCGTCCAGAGGCAAGGATGTGTGCCTGGTGGGGGTGATGCTGCCCTCAGCCACGCAGGGCACAGAGAGCTCGGGAATTGTGATGGATCAGTCCAGAGCCAGCGTGTGATTGTTCACAACGTGGTATTTCATTAGAGTCATTTACTGTCAGTCAAACAGGTTGGTGAGCAGCTGGAGGTCCCAATCCATCCATTTCTGGGTAGGCTTGTTAATCCTTTGTGTCCACTGGCACAAATTATCCATGGCTGGCCGTGCAGGGGTGTTGTAAAAGCAAACCTTTGGACACGGGGACCTCCACTGAGCTGCTTTTGAAGAGGAGGTTCAGAGCATTTGTGTGCAGTGAGATGTGAGGGAGCCAGGCAGGCTGGCAGGATGGGACAGCACGGCACACACAGCACTGAGAGAGGAGCAGGGAGCCCCAGGACAGGCACTTCTTTCGCCGGGGCTGCACAGCCCAGCTTCCCAGGAAGATGCTCCCACAGGAACAGCACTGCTGCAGCCCGGCTGTACAGCTTCCAGTCCTATAGCCTGCACACCCTGTGCTCATTCTGGGTCCCTGCACAGTGTCTGTCACACAGACAGGTTCACACTTTGTCATCAGCATCATACAGGTCTTGCAAAGCTGAGCTCCTCGAGTTTCAGCTCTTCAGTAATATACTGGGAGCAGTAGGATAAATACTTTGCACAGGAGTTTTGAGATTAAATCCATCAAAACTCAGGGTACTGCTCAAAGGAGGCCATGTAAGTCCCACCTCCATTATCTGGATTGTGTTTAATTCGATTCAGGTCTTATCTAATCATGATACTGCATTCAGAGAGAAGTTGGTTTAATGTAAGAAATTTCCCAGCAAGGACAAGCTCCAGCTGCTGATCCTGTGTACCCTGATGCTGAGGAGTGGTGCGTTCCAGCTGTACAAGCAATATGAACATTTTCACTGGGCATTTAGCAGGTCCCACCTGAAATCCCTATGAAAACATTGTAAAAGTGGAAGGGGATATCCTTTGATCCACTACTGAAGTTCCCTGCCATTTTCCTGCTTTTCTGGCTGCTAGTCAGTCCTTCACCTGGCAGTCAAATGATCCCTTTGCCAGAGATCCCAGGTGAGTCCAACAACGGTTTAAATCCCCCTTACACTACAAATCAAGCACACGGCTCTCTGATCCAGCTCCTACTGGGCTTAGCCTTGGTTTTGCCCATGGTTTATCCCGGAGCAGAGTCAGGTCACTCTGAGGATCAAACTAGTCACCCCAGCACTGCCCTTAATCACCACCCAACAAAGAGCTGAGTGCCTGGCACCCTCCCTCTCTCATCCGCTCCGTGCCTCCCCACATCAGCAGCTCCTGAGCAGCTGACTTTAGCATAATGCAGTGATCCAAACACAAGCAGACACAGCGGGATTTACTGGAAGACGTCGTCTCTCACAATCCATTATTTATAGCAGTGCTTTATGATTAAACCTGAAGCCATTACAATGGGAACAGCTCAGGCTGGAGCTGTGTCAGCTTACTCAGATGCACACAGGCATGGCCATACCAGAAAAAGCATGTTTCCCTGTGCTGCCTGTGGGATATATAGGGAAAGGGTGAGCAAGCAAACAAGATGACAGTCTAGGGCTGCAGGGATTGATTCTGATCTTGTGGGAAGGCACCAGAGTTTGTGTGGGCAGTGCTGGGGCTGTCTGTGGGGCTGGCTTGTCTGCACAGACCTGGCTGGAGGTGCAGCACCCTCCTTCTCCCTGGCCTGGATGCAGGTGCTCTCTGGGGACGTGTAGCAAATCCCTGTGGCACATCCACGCTCTGGTGTCCTCCCCCAGGCCTCAGCCCCAACAGTGAGCTCTGCAACCCTCCCTTCCTTGGCACAGCCAATTATGTATGGAAGTGTGCAAAACCCTAATGCTTAATCCTGCTGCTGCATCTGCAGAGAGCTCCTCTGAGGAAACCCCCTGTGAAGGCATCAGCCGTGGCTGGCAACTGCAGCAAACATTTCAGGCGGCAATACTGACAATATCCAGAGCACCCAGGATGCACCTAAGTCCTGGCCAGTGCAGTCCTGTGGTGGTTTGGGTATAGCTGCCTCCATGAGGGAGCACGAGGGGAGCCCATTCTCTCCTGGGGAGATGCTGCCTGGGTGTAACAACAAGGAAAAACATCCCTCCCGGAGGGCCTCTGCTTGGTCATCACCCTGCCACACCTCCCCGCCACTGTCCACACTACAGATGAGTCTGTGCAGTTGTTAGGGTCAAAACCCTGTGGAGCTGCTCTTCAGCTGAACATCAGCCTGTCCTCCTTGGAGCCAGTTTGTCAAAGCTTTCTCCTCGTGGAGGGCTGTTCTTCCCATACCATAACCCGTGACACAACTGCACAGATCAGTGACTTTTCATAAGCAAAGAAAATACTCTTAGCCTGATGGAAGCTTTCCCATCCCATTTAGCACAGGGTCTCAGCTCCCAGGTGGAGTGGGGCTCTCAGCCAGCACTTGCTTTATTTAAGGGGGAGCAGTGGAGGTCCCAGAGAAAACTTAAAAATGAGCCTTTCCAAGCCTTCTCCATGCATGGCTGCTCTCAGTCCCAGTGCGTGGGAGGCATGGGATGCTTTATCCCACCCCACAGCAGGAGCTTCATCCAGCAGTGAGATGGAGATGTCAGGACCTCCCAGAGGATCTGGAGGGGGTGTGGGGTTGCAGGGGCAGGCGAGAGGAACTGCAGGTTTTCCCTCTCTCATGTCTCAGTCCTGGCAAGCAAGCAGGGTTGAGCATAAGCATACATGGTACTACAGAGAAAATTAACTCTACCCCTACCAAGTCTGCCCTCCAGTATGGTGAATTAGGAGAGACAGACAAGGAGAATGGAAAGAAGGAATTAAGGGAAAGGCCCCTTTTCTTCTCTGAGAGAAAAAGGGCTGGCAGCTGTAGAGCAGAGCTGTCTGACAGCTCCCTGCCATCCCCTTGGTTCCAGCAGGGGAGCTTGTCTGCCAGGGCTCCACACCAGGCACAGCAGCAACAATCTTCAGAGTCCTTCAAAAATGTTTGTGATGATGCTCTCCAGAGCCATCCTCCTGGTATCCCTTGCTCTGACCCCTTCCTTACCCAGGAGCTGATCCTGAACTGCTCCATGTGCAGACGGGGGTTAAAGGTCAGAAACTTCCAAACTCAGAAAGAAGAATTGCTTTCTCCACCAAAGAAGGTAGAAGGGGAAAAAAAACCAGCCAACCCCCCTGATGGCAGCAGTTTTCCAGCGCAGTGAATTAAGGGATTTTTCTGTGGCAGGCAGGACATCAGTATGGTATCTTTCTCCATTGATAAAGAGTTAGAGTTGTAGGTACATCACAGATTTTTTCATAGCCATAGGTCAGTCTGTGACACTTCACCATTACAGCCCATGCTGTTTGGAGCACAAGACCTGTTTGGGCGTCACAGTTCCCTTCCAACCCTGTCTCAAATATTCCCCCAAGGAGAATCCCCACACTGGCAGTGACCTCCTTCAGCTCAGCTCTGCGCTGCTGTAAATTAGAAGTAACAACACTGTGGTCCAGTGAGATAAACCCATGATGAGTAACAGATTCCCTTGAATTTCCTTATCTCACTGCTGTGACCTGACTGCTGAAATGTAACCTCAGTCCATCACTTATGGAGAATAAATTCCTTTACCAAATTTCAAGCCTGGAGTCTGTCAGTCCCTGGCCATCAGGGTTAGGAGATTACGCTGCCTGACCTCTGACACTACTTAAGAGCTCATCTACAGCTACCACTATTTATAACAATTTAATGTTTTCATATTTCACATATGTGCTTTAATCTGCCTGGCTGTAATATTAACCAGTGTGCAAAAACATAGTTTTGCTAAAATAGCTGCCTCATAGGGGGCATAGTGGGCAGACATTTTTCTGCACATCTGTCAACATTCCTTTGGTATAACCTTCCTTTACATCAGTCCTATGGGATCAGTCCTGTGTCTCATACTCATTTCAGATTGTGTTGTCAAACTGTTTTGAAAGAAGAGTGTCCCAGCTTATTAAGTGGTCACAAGGTGCCAGTAAACATGGCAAGCATTTGCTTGTTCTAATAAAAAATCCTGGCCCTGTGTTGGACAATTAGCTAAATTTGTGCAGCCCAAAACCATTTCAGGTGTTGCTTGAGGTTCATTCCATTGTTTTAGCAAACCCTCAAGCCAAAGGATGCTCCAGTTACCACCCAAAGGCATGGTTTCAGTAACATTTCCACACCTCAAACATCCAACGTCTTATATTTGTGTGACTCAAAGACAAGCACAGTCATGTTGGTGAGAACTGGGCATCAATTTTCTCCTTTGGATGCTGTTGAGCTGTACTTTGGACTCACATGCCCAAAGATACATTGTTGTACACAACAAAATCAAGGTGTTTGGGTTTTTTTAGCCAGGAGACACAGTTCTGTCCCCAGTGTTCAAATTATTAACTCTGCTGAGCTCAGTTTTGCTGTGGTTGAACTACTGTAACAAAACGGATTGGGTACAAGAACCAGTGCATTTAAAAGTAGATGAGGGGTGTCTTCCTGCAGGTTTCACCATCCTAAAATGGTGACAATTTTTTTCATCTTTTCATGGGTTCTCTTGCCTTTGGCTCATAAAGCGGTTGATCCACTTCATAAGGATCATTGTTAGTTCAGGCAGAAAATACTGGATTGCATTTGAGGACACTGGCCTTGTTGGATTCCTGGTATTGGGGCACTGAATAGCAATAAATGGGAAGAACATGAGGAATGATTAAAGAGGGGGAAATAAAGAGGGTTTTACAGTCACAAAGAGAAGGTGGTTGAGGAACAACAGGGCTTTATTTGTCATACATGAGGACTGAAGGGTGTCCGGTGAAAAGAGCAAGTAGCAGATTTATTTTAAAATAAACAAGGGGAAGTACTTGTTCACACAATGCATAACTGAATCGTGACTCATTGCTGCAGGATGTTGTGGAGGACAAAAGCCTGCACAGGTTTTGACAAACTCAGGGAGAAGAAGTCCACTGAGAGCTATTGAATAAGATAATTCAGATGTTCCCTATAATTCAGAGTCCCTAAAGCACAGGTTGCAGGGATCTAGGCTGAAATGGCATAAGCAGGAAACAGGTAACTCAGTACGTGCTGCATTTCCTACCTCTTCCCTCAGGAATTTGCTTCTTGTCTCTGTCAGAGAGAACTGTCAGAGAACTTTCTGACCTAGCAGGCATTTATATTTAGCAACACAAGCTTATTTGTGAAAGAAACTGTGGCTATATTGATGACTTGCCAATGGGGAAGATTGCTGTGAGGGGTCTGCTGTGGGTGTGAGATGTGTGTGTGCCTCTTGTATGGAATAAATCCACTGCTCACCTGCTTTGCTTCCAGGCTGTGATAGGCTGTAGGGAGCACAATCACAATGAGGAGTGCTGGTTTTGTCACATATTCAGGGTTTTACTGTGAAGGGGAAAGGCAGAGAACTCAACCAAGGGCCTGAGTCCAGCTAGTTTTGCTGCTTTATGTTCTTCTAAGACGTGAATGAAGGGAGGAAAGGCAGTTTTGGCACTTAAACCAGTGATTTATAATAGGCTACCTAAATACAGACTGATGCTCAGTGTTGGAGAGCACTCACAGGACCCTCACAACCTTTTTGCATACCTTGGTTTTCCTCCAGCATCTCTGCCTGCTGGCTGGGCCTCTAAAACACAGAGGGGTTCAAGTGATCAAATTAGAGAGGAGGTTCTTGTTCCCATCCACTGAGCAGCCTCTCAGGAAGATCACTGCAAATTTCATCTTTGTGTCTATTTAATCTACTTAATCAAATCTACAAGTTCTTGTAAATCTTTTATATCTGAAGTTGTCTCTGACTGCATGGGGAATGGGGGGATTTGCAACTGGGCTTGAGAAAGAGTGAGAATTACAAAACTGCTGCTTTTATCCTCCTAAAGGAACTTCACCTAAGTGTATCCACGTTCCCACTGCAAAGTATGAGTATGTAACACTAGGGAATGGTGGCCAGGTAAGTGCAGGGTTATATTATAACCACCAAAGAGAGCAAGCCTCTAATAGTGTACCAACCCAAACATCCCTGCAGAGCAGACAGGCCTTCAGCTGTCAAAAATATTTTCTTTCTGAGCTGCACTTAGAGAGTGAGGTGGAGAGACTGTAATGGCAAGGAAGGTGTGAACAAGTTAAACTCAGGGGCCAAAGTTGAGAACCAAGCAAATACTCCAGTGAGGTGGCTCTTCTTCCGCAGAAGTCTGTGCCATTGCAGTGATGATCTATAGTAAAACATGTTCTCCTCTCTTTTCCTTGGCTCACTGGATGGAGATTACCTGATCCATCCAGCTCTAAAAGCATTGAAAATTCATGTTTTTTCCTGTGTTTTCATTCTCCTGGCCTTATGTGAAGAAAAAGGATATGCCCATGTTTTATTGGACTTGTCTCTTCCGTCAGTTCTCTGAAAATATTCTAGAAACTGGATCTGGCTATGTTTCCCCCTTAAACTCTGGAAAAGATATTGGATCAGTCAGATGAAAGAAGCTGAACAAATTAGCTATCAGCTGCTAAATACTTGGCATCCTGGACAATGCCAGTATCAATCAAGTTAAGAGTTCAGTGTTTTTCTCATTCTGCTGGATTTAAAAACTGAATTGTGCTGCTCATGTAAGAAACCACCAGAATTCATCTTCTCTGTGCTTGGGTTTCTCTTTAACCCGAGTCCTCAGTAAAATTTTGGTTCCAATTGCTGTGTTGTGGAATTATGGCTATCTCTCTGTGCTATCTGAGAAGGTGATTTGTTATTCACTATTTTGGTGAGATGAAACCAATGGCAGAAAATTGAGCTCAGATGGATGGATGGATGGGAACTCTGGCTGACACACTGGGTGGGTGGCACTGAGTCTGTGCTGAATCCCTCAGGTTTTAATTAAGGGGCCTTCTAGCTTCTTGTTCAATTTCCCTGCTTTAAACCATATGGAATTAACTGTCCTTGGATGAAGGAGGAATGAGGTGAGAAACTCCACCAGCTCTGTGCTTTTCTTGTCCTGCCAGAGCTGACTCCTGGAAGGCATCGCAGGTCTTGCTTTCAGTGGTCCCCTTCTCTAGGCATTATGAAGTGCTGCACTGTCCTAACCATTGTCTTTAAGTCCCTCAGATGAGAAAATCATTAACAAACACCTTGTGTCAAAGATATATAGCAGTACTATATCTTCATAGGCAATTACCTGCAAAAACAATCCCGATCTGTTGGTCCTGAACTGAAGATGATGGCAGAAAATCTGGTCCTGGCAAAGCCAGCCAGGGAGACTGAGCCTGTCCTGCCCATGCCCTGCTGCTCCCACAGTGTCTCACATGCAGCTCCTGACAGCACAGCCCCACAGCAAGGACCTGCCACTGCCAGCCAGCTCAGAGCTGGAGGCCGTCAGCCAGGAGAGGATGTGGGAGGATGGAGTTTTAGGAAATTATCATCCCTTTTAGCATTATGCCCTTCCCTACATAAGAAATACTCCTTAAAACAACAGTTCTACAACCTTCCTTTTTATGCTGTTCATACCAGCAGCTCCACAGAAAGTCCCTAAAAAAACATCCACAGTCACAGCTCCCAGCAGCTTGGTTTGAAGAGATCTTGTTAAAAGAGAAAGCTCTTACTCAACAAACAAAAAGAGGTTTGAGTTCAAGACAAGTGACTTGAGCCATTTGGGAAGCACATATGTGCCTTACCATCTTGCTGATCTAATGGATGAATTGCTTGAAAGGACAGGATGGGGAGGCACAAGCTGCTCCTATCTGCCCTTTGCTGCCTCCAGATCCTGCTCACTCCAACACCGTGAGCACAAACCTCCCCCCAGACAGCACCCTCAGTGACAGAGATGTTGTACACTGGGGTGCAAAGCCTACAGAGACCCCTCTCCAGCCACCAGTTCCTTGCATCCAACTGTCCTGGGGCAGCTCTGCACTGTAAGATGTGCATGATGCATCATCCCATGAAGTCTTTAGGCTTGTTCCCTTAAGCTACACTAAGACCCCTTTAGACCAGACTTGTGTGGCTGTCCTTTCTTGATGGGAAAAATACTCCACTACATTTTTTATATTGCTTTTTTCTCCAGGTTCAAATGTTATTTGTTTTGCCCCGTAATTCAGAATTTCACCAATTTGAACTGACTTGATTGCTTATCCAATTGCATAATTGTTTCGACTACAGAAAACTAAATAAAGAGTTTCCAGAGATTTTTATTTTGCTATGTTTAAGTAGGTTTGAAGTGCTAGAATTCAACTGAGCTTTAAAAAACTCAAAAAGCCCTTATGCTTTGGAATATGTTAACTTTGGCTCCTGTAATGGACTAGCCATAATACTAAACACATGCTGTCATAACTCAGGAAAACAGAGACACACAGACTCTTTTTTTCAGTGATTTTGGACATTGTCTCCATGTGTAACTTTATACATAAATAAGAATTCTTTCTCTCTCGCTCCACCCATGCATTTTTAATACTCTCTCTGGAAAGGGTTTCCTTAAACACTTTAAGGAAGCTGCTTCTTCTTCAAAGACGTTTTCTTGCCTCCTCGCTGAAAACAAGAACTTGGGTGGCCTCTTTTCTGATAAAGGGCGTCAGCTCTGTGAGCTTTGGGGTTTCAGCTCTTTCCCTGAGCATCTGTCCTGGCTGATGCCTGCACACACGGTGAATGAAGCAGGTGCTCTAGAAAGGCTCCAGGAGAAAATGTTATGCCAGCAATGTTCCCGTAGCAATAACTGTGATGAGCAGAAATTTAGAACTACTTTGGCAGCCACGCTCATGAGCTCTTTGGATCCAGAGACTGCTGCATTTTAAAAATTGCTGGTTTTGGAGGAACGTTTTGGAGCCCAGAGAGCTCTGACAATGCCCCAGTAACCTCAGTGCAGTTGTTCCTCTCTAGGGCACAATTTGGACAGTGAGTCATTGTCCAACTGGACCTATCTATCCTTGATTTAAAAAGGACTGAGAAAAGAGGGGGTTCAGCAGATAGGATGAGTGGGCATCTGGAGAACATGATGTACAGGGAGGGACTCAGGGAACTGGGCTTGTTCAGCCTTAAAAAGCAAAGGCTGAGAGTGGTTTTCCTGCTCTCTTCAGCTGCCTTGGGGTAGGGTATTGGAAGATGCCACTGGAATTTTCCTGGAGGTGCAGAGCAAGAGGACAAAACACAATTGACAAAAGTAAGAGAGTGAGAAGCTCACCTACTAAGGAAAATTACTAGGAGGACTGACAAGCACTGGGAAAGCCAGAGGATGGGAAATCTCCCTCCCGGAAGACAGTAAAAACCTAGACAAGGTCCAGAGAAACCCATATAGTTGGCCCTGCTTTGAGGAAAGACCTGAACTAGATAACAGCTAGAGGTCCCTTCCAACTCGAATTTGTCAATGTTTCTGTGATTTTTCATCTATTATTCCTTTCCATTTTCTCCTGTGTTTGTAGCTTTGTGTGCTGTGCCCAGTCGCTTGCTCTGAAATATGCATGAGAAACAATTTTTTCTGGCCCAGATATCAGGATCTACTGAATGGTGATTTTGGGATCCAGAAGAAGTGGCCAATATTTCACCATCACAAATACCTCACTTACACATCATGGCTTGCTTGTTTCATTGATATTCCAACCCCTATGAGCTTCTGTTGTGCTACCAGAGTGGTAAAAATCAAAAAAGTCTGTTACACAGGTTGGTAAGAGGAAAGGAGGTAGTGTTACACACTAGTAGAAGATCCTGAAGCAGTTTCATTACTGCCAAATGTGGAGATAGGGATCTTGAACCACCTCCCTTAACTTAGTGAAATCTGTGGTCTAATCCAGCAGAGTATCAAAAGCACCAAGATGTAGACCCAGGAGGAGCCTTGTCTCACAGAAGTTGGAGCAAAGAAGAGAATAAAATGGTCTGCCAATACTGCATCCAGTCAAGCCAGGAATGCCAGGCCTTTTCTGAAAAGAAAGCACACAAGGTTCACTCACCTTTTCTGCTGCCATTGGTAGGAAACAGGCAAATTTTCCTATTCCTTCTTCTACATAAACATTTCCAATAAAGTTAATATGAGGATATAGGAGCATGTATTATTCCTATGCTTGCCAAGTACTTTGATATCTTTGGAAAAAAAAAAGCCTGTGAAGGTTTTAACCATTATTAATTAACATGATTATTGATTTTTGCAGCTTGGAACAGTGTAATGTCACTGTAAGTGGTACAATAGTGCAACATAAGCCAGAGCGTGGTGCGTGTTTCTCAGGCCCACGTGAGACACAGACATACACAAACATACAGGGCAAGTGCTCTGTGATCCAGCCATCCGTCCTTCCTACCCTGGCTTCAGGGCAACAAAGGCAATATTCAGGAACCTCAGCTGGTTCCAGTGGACATTTAACATCTCAATAACCAACAGAGGAACTGATGGGCCAAAGAGATGAGTCAACAGTAGTGTTTGCTAAGTCAGTGCCTAACAACTCCTCCATGTGCTCAAGCAGTGCTTTATGAATAAATTGTGTGATTTCCTACTAAGCTTGCACAACACACTTTGGTTTGGGATGTAGACCTGTGGTTTGTGTTGGCTGCATCCAGCCAGCCATTTCAGCATCTCTGCAGCACTACAAGCTCAGGAGCTGATGGAAGTGTGTCATTATCATAGCAATGTGCCCCACAGCTCACAGAGAAATCAATCACCAGTGCTGTGCACTTGGGCTCCTCAGACGAGGAGCAGGTCCTCCATGTGCGGTCCAGGATCACCAGGTTGCTGGGGGAAGAGCAGGAGGAACTATATAAACTTCACCCACATGCAGTGATGAAACCCCTTCCTAGAGCTGTTAGCCTGGACCTTTATCCATTTGGGATTCTCATTCTGCACCCTGTCAAGACAGGGGCCTCAGTCCCCTCAGGAGCTTTTTCTTAGGAATAAAATCCACTCTTTTCTTTCAAAATATGTGAGACAGCATCATACAGAGCAAGGTGGTGTATGCAGTCTTCCCTGAGGAATATTCAGAGCATTGAAGACAGGCAGCAGCCAGCATCAGTCCCTGACTAAGGTTTGGGACAGTCTAAGTGACTTCCAACCTGATTTTCAAACATCTTTCTGGGACTATTTTTGCACTACATCTGAAAATCATCTACACGAGCAAAGTTTATACTACAGGATTCCTGACTCTGAAGGCATTACCTTTATATTAACATTCATACTTGCTCTCTTCCTGACAAAATGTATCTTGAATACCTTTCAAGTGGAAGCTGGGAGAGACATTCTCTTTGAGGACGTGGTGGCTTAGACGAAGGGGTCTGCAGGAGCAGTGTTGGCCCTGGTAACTCTGAACATGGGCAGGAAACTATGCCATGGTGTCCATCAGCAGCTTAATGAAGAGGATGACCAGGTGCAGTGCTCAGGTCCAGGCCATCACAGAGGATGATTCTTTAGCTCAGACTACAAACTCATATGTCTGTTTAAGGATGTGCTGTGTTTACCTCAAAGTGTACTGAGGTCCCTTGGGAGATGTTCTGTTTCTGCTGCACTTCCTCCCAGATAATGATTGACGTATTTTCTTTATTTCTCTTTAGTATTTACACCTGAGGGCGGATAACAGGTGTAGCAATGCTGGCACAGCTATGGGCACAGACTGTCACCCACACAAATGTAATCGACATTTCAGGTTATAAATTTTTTGATGGCAGACAGTATCTTTCTTGTGGATAGAAAGGTACTTTCTAGCCAAACCGGTCTGAACCCTCACCAGCTAAGTACAATCTTTCTGATCTCTCTATCCTTGTCTCTTTAAGTTACAAGGGTGGGCATGTTTCACCTCTGAAATTCCTGGAGCAAAACCTTCAGGTCCTGGTCTACTGTGATTGCTGGGGGGAGGGTCTGCATCTCCAGAGAGCACACCTGAGCAAGACTCTGCCCAGGTGAAGCTCAGAGGCAAGAGAGTGATGGTAAATGTATCTCTGGAGCACAGATGTCAGCATGGAGAGGCCAAATCCAAAAATCACTAGAACTGTTTCATAAACAACATGGAGGATAATTAATGACCCCATTATAAAGCCACAGCTATGGAAACAATTGCAAATTGACTTTTGGCAGGCATTTTTGGCAGAACTGATATGAAATACCTCACAGGATTGGGATCTGTTTGCTGCACACAGAATTTGCCCAAGGATTCCTGAGGAAGCCGAGGGACAGAATCACAGAATGGGTAGGGCTGGACTATCCCACAGAGGTGGACAATATTCCTTTCATGTCTGCCAAGCACTCACTTGTTCTTCCTCGAACTTACTTCTGCTGCAGCTCCTTCAGCTCCACACTCTGTGCCACATTTCCTCCCCACGTTTCACAAGTTAAGTTTCACGACTTGTTTGATAGGCTCTCTGACTGCTTTACCCTTGTGTAATCCAAGGACAACAACTTTAAGTGCCTTGACATTTCAGGTGCTTCTTGGAACTTTTAGGATTTCAGATGAAGACCCGTTAAAAAACTCAGTTCCTTCAGTCTTTTCATGCTCAGAAGCCTCGGCCTTCTGATGCAGTTTGCATTGTAGGTCCCAAGTGATTTGCTGTCACATCAAAAAACAAAACAAAACACAAACAAACCAACAAAACAGGGGAAAAAAAAGAGAAAGGAAGATGATGCTTATGTGTCTAGGCAAGGAAATGACACACATCCACCTCCTTCCTCAAGCAAACAAGCAGCTTCAGAGAGGTTGTTTGAGTCACAGCTGCTCAAAGAGAGCTGAGTGCTGAGCTGCAGACTTGCTCAGTCAGAGAGATGCTGTCCCTTGTTGTAACCAGCAAGCAGAGCTGAACCAGTGGCAGTCTGACCACACAAAGATACAAATCTGTCTGTCACTTCATTCTGCACAAGCCCATATTTTAAGTAACTGTACACAAAAGCCACTGCAGCCATAGCAACACTTTTTAAACAAACTGCGCCTCAATGTAGTTTTTTATTCATTTATGTAACCCCTTCTGAGGCAAATGTAGGGGGGGGTGTGTCTTTATAGTTAGAATTCAAACATACATATATATTGATAAATATATAAAGATACAGATAGATACAAGTTCATACATGTAATGCAGAATTATGGATGCCCTGTAAGTCAGAGTTCTGTGAAGATGCTCAGTGACTCAAAGCACTGCTCATCACCCTGTGAGGGAGAGCCCTACCTAGAGAAGGCCAGGCCACCCCCCTGCCAGCTCAGCCACCAGCCTGGCAGCAGACTCACCCAGCAGAAAAACAGAGAATCTTTTCCTTCAGTGTTAGAAAGCTGGTCTGTCTGGTGGGAAAGCCCAGAGAGTATAAGAGCAAGCTGGAGGGAGTGGACAGACAGAGGAAGAGACATTGGTCTTTGAGCATCTTTTCATGAGATCAATTCACTGCATCCACAGCCCCAGCTGCTCTCCTGGAAAAACCTTTTTCTCTCTCCCCTGACTGTGGAAAGAACCCAGGGAAACAAGTCTTCCTTGTCTTAGTCTTACTAAATACCCTCATATTGCTTACACTAGGATTTACGACAGCTTAACTAAACAGATCGCGGGACTGATTAAAGCAAATCCATGGCATGCGGGACACATGAATTTCCACAGTTCAACCACATCAGTTGTATTTAACTCCTTCTCTGTTCTTGTCCTCTTCTGCAACATGTCCAAAGGAACATTGCATGGCCCTGCAGTTTGAGGGTTCTTCAAGCTGTTTCTGTTATTTGAAGACAACTTGTAACGGGAGGGTTTCAGAGGAACAGCTCAGAGAGAATATTAACACACTTCAGAGTGGAATTATGTGGCTGTGACAGTGAGAACAGCTTGGACATTTCACCCCAGGCCTCTTGCAAGTCGGAAGATAAGAACACAATCCCCCCAAGGCAAAATACCATAACATTTCTTACCTGACACACTGTACCCACAAAAAATGCCTTTCAAAATTACTCAAATAATAGCAAAATAAACATTAAATGTTCTTCAAACTCCTGTTTTCCTTCAGATGACTACTTTGCAAATTTGTATATACATTGTGAATAACTTAGTCTGATTATTTAAACTGCTGCATATACACCTACTCTTTTAGCACTATTAATCCACCTCAGAAATGTAAAAATCTGGATTAATTCATTAAAAAGCTTGCCTTGCAAGTTTATAAAATGACTCCATTCATTTTCACATTACAGCAAAATTAATTGGGGAAAACTGTTGGATCAATTGGAACAACCAAAGTTTGGTGTGAATTCATCATATCATACAATTATTTCATATGTTATATTAGAGCAAATTGCTGCCTAGGAGAAGGGAAGAATATTTTAGGATGGACTTTGAAAATCTTTTTCCTGATCTTAATTATTCCAAAATTTTGATTAAGTTGGTAGAAAATCTGAGCAAATGAAGGAAGAGTTTTTATTGAAACACACAAGGAAGAGCTCTGTAGCCACAGAACACAGTATTCTCAAATCTCTTGCTGAGCCTTGTTTCTTAGAGTGTCAGGGGCTTCAGGACTGATCTCTAGAAAGTAGAGTTGTAAAATCATGGATTTCGTGTCTTGTTGAAAAGGGTTCTTCAGCTCCTGGGAAAAGAGGCAGAAAGAGTTATAGTGCTAGAACCAGGCTTCACTTATGTACACACATCACTTCTGCTGGTTGTAATTGATTCAAGACTTTATCCATGCTATAGATCGGGCATTTTTAATCACTAATTTTGTCTGGTTCACTGAATGTTGAAACCCTTGCAGTAAATGAAGCCAGATTAGCTAAGACTCTGCAGATTTTTTTTGATATGTGGTAAAGAAAAGGGTAAAAATAAGAGCAAAACCAGGACAGAAGAGACGACTGCCTTACACAGAGTACTCAGAAGAGCAGACTGCTGGCCTGGCTGTCTGAGGAATGAGGTGCAAAACATCTATTTATGCCCTTGGCTGAACCGCCATCTCATGGACAGTTAAGTTTGAGAAGAGGAGCAAGTGATGGGTAATCGTGTTTTTACCCTCATGCCAGTGGGTGAGAAGGGAAAGAACATCCTGCAGCCCACCCTCAGGGTGGATGGACACTGAGGGACACTGGCCATGGCTGGGTTCACAGTGTCCTTGTGCAGAGCTGGGTGAAACTTGGGCAGCAGATGACAGCACTGCACAAGGAGTGATCCACCAGCAGCCACCTGCTACTGCTGAGCAGATGGAGCACAGATTCTCTCCAGACCTACCGCTCATGCTCTGCTGGGTCAGCAAAATCCCCAGCCTGAGGGGCAAAACAAATACACAGGCTCCAGCTGAGCTAACCAGTCTGCCCAGTACCGACCAAGCCTTGTTCAGTGTGTCAGCAGAATGGAGGGATGGAGGGATGGCTGCTGGATCCAACTCTTTGGATGCTTGTGACCTAAGACCAGCAGATTTTGGCATGTGGCTCACAGGACGAGAGGGTCAGACAGCTCCCACCACCATGGCTCCACAGCTAAGCTGGCATTTCCCTTGCACCACCACCATTTCCCTTGCACGACCAACATTTCCCTTGCACCACTGACACTTCCCTTGCAGCACCGTGTCTGAGGATTGTTTTCAGTCTGTGGAACCACCGGAGATGCCTTTTCCTATACTACAAGCTCTACTTTGCTGCTTTTCTCTTTCCACAGCACTATTGGCCCTTCCAATACTCAGCAGTCCCGCAATGAGATTCTCTAACCATAATTTGCCCCACTGTGGGAGCGTGATAAACAGGATGCTGTAACACACACATAAAATACACCATCAGTCTCAACTGAGGGCTGATGAAAATTGCACTGCTTTCCTCCATGAGGATCCAGCCTGGAAAACAGCAGCTGTGGCTGGGAAGGGCCCCCTGCAGCAGAGCTGTTGGGATATGCTGATCCAGATGCAGTGACTGCAAGCATTTCCCATCTAGTGTCACTGACTTCCAAGCCTCTCCTTGGGACTCTCTGGAAGTTGCTTTGAGCTGCCACAGCCCTTCACGCAGATGTTGCCAAATGAATTCACAGCCCTTACTTACTTAGTAAGGAGCTCCCGTTAACTGGAACTAAATTTAGCCCAGTACTTCTGTGTTGAAAGCTGCTGTATAGAAATGCAAAATGGATACATTAAAAATTAAACAAGGCAAAGATCTAAAATACTAACATTACCACAATATATTCAGTTCAGTCTTCCTTGTATTCACAATGTTTTTGCCCACCAGCCCCTTCCATATAAATTTATTTAAATATGGAAGCCTTGGTGTCATTATTTCAAAAGGGAGACCCAATCTTTTTTCCAATTACAGCTAACGAACTGATCTCACTGACTGTCAGGAGAACAACATCCAGGTGTTAGCAATAAACTCAGAAATCTGAAGTGTTCTAGTCACCTTATTCTGCAAGGTTCCACTCCTAAACAGCACATATAGATAGCTTGTAGGAAAAGAGCAACTGGGGAATAGACTGACAGCCTAGTGTATGGTTAAGTATTTTATAAAATCTAATGTCTCACTAGATTTACTTTGAAAGAGGGGTTTATTTAACAAAATACCTTTTCTTGACATGTTTCTATCCATATATAACTCGTGTTTTTCCCTGACACATTCATACCCTTGTAAATCATGTCTGTATTCAAGCTAATAATAAATTTATGTGCTTTTATACAACATTCAAAAATGGGAAATTAACATAAAGCTTATTGAACTTCTTAACAAATGCTTTTTTTTAAAAAAATGAGCTATTGGTGTGTCTGTGCGTCTCAGGTTTATATTTTGCTGTATTATTAATTGACAGGAACTCTGTACTTTGATGTCTGACATGAACAGCCTTTTACTGCAACTGTTTCCTTTAATGTAAAATGTGTGTGGCATAATTCTCATTGCTAATTGCAACCTTATGATAATATTCTGCAGAGTCCTGCTGACCTCATTTACAATAGCATAAGAGGCCGAGGCCAGCTGCTAATAGATGCGTGCTAAGCCTTTTCTCCTTGGTGGGGTTCTTTAGCATAAATAGAAATGAACAACATCTAAATCTTAAAATGCAAGTCCTTGGGCACTTGGGGAGAATTTGGATCTAGACCCAAACTTTGAATTTCCAGGCCAGACCCAGGTGCTGCAGCAGAGGTTCTCTGCTTTTGCCGCTGATTTGTTTTGCTCTCAGAAATGTGACCTCAGCATGGAGCAATATAAACCATTAAATAAAACACATGCTGCCCTCTTCCAGCTGGAGCTGTGATAGCGTCGTTAGCGCAGGAGGGATTGGCTGTGTTCCCTCCTCTGCCCTCTTTTGATTTCGCTGTAAATTGCCCAGCCTTATATTTCTGGTGTTACTGACACGGAGCTGGGAGCAGCTGCCTTTCCCCAGCCAGCTCCTGGCTGTCAGCTCCAGCCTCGGAGGTTTAAACAGTTTTCTCTGAGCAAAAACAACTACCTTGTGATCCATTTAGCTGTATTTAGTTTTACCACTTGCAATACAGACAAAACGAGGCTAAAGCCTGCCTTCTTATGAACTGCATGCTGCAAAGAGCATCTGGAAACACGGCTCAAGGAGGTGCTTGAATCAGGCTTTAATGCAGTCCATATGCTGCAGGCACAGTTGTAAAACAATTGTGGTGTGGCACACACTGTGTTTTTAGCTGTGAGGGGAAGGGATAGACAAGGTGAGAGCACATGAAGGGTAGCAAAGGTGGGAGAGAAGGACTCGTTCCCATAGACCCCTCCAGCACTCTCAGGCACATGGGGTCTCGTTACTGGAGTTTTCCAGTGCAGGACCAGGAGCTGGACAAGATGATCCTTGTGGTTCCTTTTATCTCAGGATATTGTATGATTCTATGGTTCTGTGGCAGCCTGCCTAGCTGCTATGGGCTCACCTGCATCCCAGCGTGATGGAGTTACTGCAGCTTCACCAGCTGCCATCTGTCACCTGTCCTAGCCCTGGGACACACATTCTCAGCTCACCCAGCTGTGTTTGAGATAGCACATTCCTACCTCCCAGGGGCATAAGCAGGCAGAGCAGGGGTTTGGAAGTACAGGGGGCAGTTCAGCTTCAAAAATTGTCACCTGTTTTATTTGACAGCTAAGCCCTCGCCTGTTGTCTGTACTGCAGCCATAGTGCTTTACTGGAGAGGTGGCAGTATCTGGTAAGAAAGGCAGGTGACTGTCTTTCACATATGCAAAACTCAAGCAAATTCTGTCTTCTTGCTATTTAATTCCATGGGGTTTTTTTCTTGCAAGGATCACAGAATC
The DNA here is from genome assembly GCA_013397175.1 of Platysteira castanea. Classification (NCBI taxonomy): domain Eukaryota; kingdom Metazoa; phylum Chordata; class Aves; order Passeriformes; genus Platysteira; species Platysteira castanea. The sequence continues at coordinate 96,735 of VYXC01008339.1, forward strand.
CCAGAATGGATCAGGTTGGAAGGGATCACAGTGGGTATTCTGGTCCAACCTCCCTGCTCAAGCAAGGCCATCCCAGAGCACATGGCACAGGATTGTATCCAGATGGTGCTTGGGTATCTCCACTGAGAGAGTTTACACCCTCTCTGGGCATCTGTTCCAGTGCACAGTCACCTCTACAGTGAAGTTCTTCCTCATGTTCAGGTGGAACTTCCAGTGCAACAGTTTGTGCCTGTTGCCTCTTGTCCCATAGCTTGGCACCACCAAGCAGAGCCTGGTCCATTCTCTTCCCACCCTCTCTTCAGGTACTGATAAACATTGATGAGGTCCCCTCTCAGCCATCTCCTCTCAAGGCTGGACAGGCCCAGCTCCTTCAGCCTTTCCTCGTAAGAGAGATGCTTCAGTCCCTTCATCATCTCTGTCACCCTCTGCTGGACCTGCTCCAGGTGCTCCATGTTTCTCTTGTCCTGAGGAGCCCAAACTGGGCACAGCACTTCAGATGTGTCTCACAAGGGCTGAGCAGGGGGCAGTATCACCTCCCTGACCTGCTGACACTGCTCTTCCTAATGCACGCCAGGACACCATTGGCCTTACTGGCCACAAGGGCTCACTGCTGGCTCATGGGCAGCTCCTGGTCCACTGAGACACCCAGCTCCTTCTCCCCAGAGCTGCTTCCCAGCAGGTCACCCCCAGCCTGTGCTGGTGCCAGGGTTGTTCCTCCCCAGGTGCAGGACCTGTATTTGCATTTGTTGAATTTCAGCAGGTTCTCCTCTGCCCGTCTTTCCAACCTGCTGAGGTCTTTCTGAAGGGCTGCACAGCCCCCTGGGGCATTGGCCACTCCTCCCAGCATGCGAGGATAGCATGTATTTTTCATTCATACTGCAGTGCTACATTTTAAGAAATAAAATGACACCTTTACTGACAATTTCATTTCACAGGGTTTGGGACATGGAGACATCCATTAGGGACTTTGTGTCTTCTTTTAGGGGCAGATAATTTAAACTCTCTTTAATGGTTTTCCACTGTGCAAGGCAGAGCAGTGATGTTTCCCCCTGTGCAAAGTGCAGTGATGACCACTAGTGCACCAAGCATACAGCCTCTGCAGAGCTCACTTGGAGAATGAAGAAGCAAGATCCTTGTAATTAAGGAGCTAAGAAGATGCTAATTATCATGATTTGGGATTCTTTCACATGCAGCTTGAAGTGGGGACTTGAGTTTTTAAAATATTATTATGCTAATGCTTTATTTGAATTTCTTTCCTAGAGATTTGTTAAGTGTCAAATGTAATGACTTCAAGTTGAAGCACAGCACTTCTAATGGAGTGTGTGACCTTTCCACAACCTCACTGAACAGCACCGACGAAATTTCCAGGCAAGCTAATTAATACACTGGTACAGCACCAGGCGGGTGTGCCTCTAGCAGCTTAACTCTCATCCGAGAGGATGAAATCCTCCTGCCCTCCCTGCACCCACATCTCACTAACAATGATGGATTTGGGACCTAATCAGGCATTAAAACAGAGGATTAGCGAGCTGCAGACCGCAGTGATCACGGCTCAGTTTACAGGGCATGCAGGGGACTGGCAAAAATTGCCAAGCATGCTCCCAGTAAATGAATGTCTACGTACCTGAAAAACCTCTGTGGGCAGCAGAGACTGCTGGCCTTAATATAAAAATGTGATGATTTTGAAAGATCAGCAGAAAAAGCAACACAGAACAGGAGCTTAATGGGAAATTTTAATAGAGGAGCAGGTGTAGGTAGGTGAGTGAGAAGCACTGAATACAATTCAAGTGTGGCACCACACCCCACTGCCTTACATTTAAACAAGCCCCTTTTTGAAGATGTGGCTTATGTAGCAGGTTCAGGGACTGTAGGGCCCACTTTCACCTGTGTCCAGAAAAGGTACCACAAGGAGAATATATGCTCCCAGTTTTTCTGCTTTGACTACACTCAAGGCAAGGAGAAATTGAAGTAGGAAAAGAACAGAGCATTAAGAGAAGCAGGAGTTGGAGGTTTCACAGCTAAAAGAAATGTATAATTATCTGCTTTAGGATCCTTTTCTTGCCTGAGTTCATCATAAGAAGCAAGATATTTAGATGGCCAATGCTATGCCTATGATAACAAATCATTTGTTGCAGTAAGTGCTGGGCTTGCACATCAATCATGGAAGTTCTGAGCTCCCTCCACCTCTGGCTCCTGCCACAGGCCTTCCTGCGGGATGTGTGTGCAACAACTTGGTGGCTCTGGAGGAAGACACTGTTGTGGGGCTGTGTCACCTCTCCAGAGCCTCTAGAAGCCAGTCTGGCACCTTGGATAGCTGCCAGCCCTGCCAGTGGAGGGAAGGAGCCATCCCTCCTTTTGTTTACACAAACATGGCAACGTTTTCTGCATGGCTTTGAGGCAAAGCCATCCATCCTGGATCGGGGCTGGGCAGGCAGATCTGATCATTGTTGGTATTTTCACGTAGCTGCTGTGTGAATTATTTCTCCTGCAGCTCGTAGCCCCTGTGGAACTGCTTTTAGAGGTGTGCCAGCACTCCTGGGCAGTCTGGTGATATCACTTCCCTGCAGATCTGAGCCCAGAGCTGAAATTCCTTCAGAAGCTTTGCCCCCCTGCCAAGCAGCTGTATAGAAAAGCAGCACTCACTATGTTGCAAAGAGGAGCGTGGATACAGGGTGCTGGTCCCAGCCAAGGAAGGGAGGAGGTGAAAAAGGCATCTCACAGTATGGCCTTGAAGGGATCTTCTTTGGGACCCAAGAACAGCACCCTGGAGCCACATCAAAGCACTGTCATTTCTCCAGGTCCTCCAGCATGATGACAGAGCCCATGTGAGCAGTTGCCCCTGTGTTGTGCTCTCATAGTAGGTGTGTGTCTGCTGTGCCCTCAGTGCAGCCTAATAAGACTTCAACTTTTGTTCTCTGAAATCTGCTGCTGGCCAGTGCTCTCATACCAAGAGCAGTTATAACATTAGCAATCTCCTGCTTCTACCAGCAAATTATTCTGCTACCCAGGAAACCTTTGTCCCTCTCATGTCCTGCTCACAGAATGAAAAGGGTCACCACTTCCATCAGGCGCCCAAGTCACAGCTCTCTGAGTTTTCAGGAGGCCAAAGGCAGAAGAGAGAATAGCTGGCAAATGGATAGCAAGAAAAAGATCTGATAAAATAATGGAAGGGTTCAGCAAGTGGGACTGACAACAGAAGGGAAAGCAGCTGAAGAGAGGAAAGGATTTCAAATGAGAAGTGTCAGTGGATGATGAAGTGGTGGTAGAGTGAAGGCGGGCAAATGCTGGCAAATGCAAAGGTGCCTGTGGCACTTGGCCGTTTTCATATAGGCACAAAACCCACTTCGGGATCTTGTGGGAACTCTGAATGGTTTCAAAGTCTTCTTTTAGCACATGTGCTGTATGAATTGCTGGGGGATGTTAGAGCAGTGCAGCCCACATATGGATTTGGAAGACAATGTTTCTATGAAGTGCCAGAGTGGAATGGTATTTCACTGCCTTTCCCCAGTTTGTGCTCCCCAAAATCATTCTGAGAACCAGACTGACCATGAAAGCAAATGTGAGCTTTGCTTTGGAGCCCCACTGATGGGCAAACAAAAGCACTAAAGGCAGCCACTGAGCCCGGGGCACCCATGCCTCTTGCACATCTCGCTTTTTTCAGAGGTGGATTACAGCTCCCTTACCTTCCACATCTGAGACAAGAAGAGAGGGAACTAAAGTACATCTTACACCTCCAGGCACAGGATGTCACTTTCTTTATGGGTAGATCCTTCTACACTGACAGTCCATCAGTGAAGGGGTCCCGTGGGATGGATTTTCTGTGGTCAGCACATAAAGCGGGAGGTCCAACACCTTTATAATGTGGAGTGTAGAGGGGATTAATTACTTCCCCTGCTCAGGAGAACTGACAGATGTGATGCGCGCACGAAAGAGAGACAAGGGAGAGCTGCCATCTGCTGTTGGAAAAATCCTGGTTCGTCTTTTAGCCCAGGCACTGCTAGGAGCTGCAGGTGGCTCATTCGTGCCAGCAGCTCCCACCACACTGGTTTAGCACACAGAGCAATATTCCACAGGGGGACCAGGAATCTACACCCGCCGTGCACTGGGGAGGAGTAAAGTTTGCCCCGAGGATCTGCTGTTCTCATGTGTAAATCAGGAAAAAGACAACGGATTTACCGACTTTTTGAACCATCCATACCAGCAGCAGAGCAAAGAGGGAAGAAGACATGGCAAACCCACTGTGCCTCCAGGAGGGACTTCAGTGGAAAAATCAACCACATCTTCAAATGTAAGCCACAGATAGTCAATTAGATCACTCCTTAGACCTGCTATCTGCAGGGGATTTTCAAAAAACTCAGCATTCTGTATTACTATGGAAATGAAAGAATTGGTGATGTCCTACACATCTAAAACCTGGGCATTTAGGGTGGTGAAAAAAAAAATCATTGGCTGAAAAGGCACTTCATTTATTGAAATGTCATTTTGAGTCATTCAAAATTATTTATTTGCTTCTGAAAACTTTTACTTCTATTTTCTAGATGACATTTTACATCAGTTTAGCTAAATGTAACTGTATTATTTTTTGCAAGAAAAGACATCCAAGTATTTAACACAAATTAAAGTAAATATTTCAGCCCTTTAAATAGCAATGTAATCTTGTTTAAAACTTCAATTTAAAAACCCAAACAAGCAAATTTGAAAATTCTGCATACAAAAGTATCGTTTGCTTATATTTTTTTTCCAAAAGAAAAAATGAATGAAGAAAAAAAAAAATCCATATCATCCTGGTCATTTAGAGGGGAAACACACAATTCAGTAATCCAGGACCAGATTTTTCGCAAGCAAACACAAATTCATAATACAGCAGCATGGTGTTGATTTTAAAAGTAAACACTTTTCAGTTATTATATTGAATTTTTCACTGAAAATTGATATTTTTCTAAAGGATAAAATGAAAAAGATAATAATTCTGGAATATGTGTACTAAAATCAAATGATTTTCCAGTAGGAATGCTGGGAGGAGCAGTAACAGTAGATAAAGATGAGTGTTCAGTCAATTCAGTTGTTTTCATTGGTGAGATTTTGAGTAATGATATTCTGCTCTAGGAGATGCATACAGGTGTGTCTAAACATAAGCTTATAGTCCATGTCTGAAGCTTTTGACTGATTTACCTTTTAAATAATGACTGAGTTATTAAAAAAAAAAAAAAGCGCCAACCCCAAACCCCATGGTGATAGTTCAAGAAGAAAATATTGATTTAATGCAGTAATTATGCACAAGGCCTGGTCTGACAAATTTGTAGATTTCTTTTTTTCCCCCAAACAGCTAACAGGAATTTCATCCCACTATACTTCAGAGGGGAAAATTCTTAATCCACCTGTGTTGATGCTTCTAACTCAAACCAATGTCATTTAAAACAGGAGCTGGTGATGCCAGCAGCAGCTGTCACACACTCAGCTGAGTCCCGAGTGAATTCAGACAGGGGCAGGTGAAATCCACTTTGCCAGGCGGCTGTACTTCACACCGATCCCTTTTGAAGTGAAAACCTTCTAAACCCACAGGTTTTTCATAGGATTCTGTGGGTTTTCAGCGGCGTTTGCCTGAGAGCAGAGGCAGCAGTGGGTACACCCAGCAGACGGCGCAGCCAATTGTTCCTCTGCAGGGACCCGGCGCTAGCAACTGGTTTTCCCAAGGTGGATTGTAAGGTGTGCTGGAGAGACACAAAACAGCGTTACGTGGCCAGCCCCTGACAGAGTTTCTGATGTTACTCTGGAAAGAAGGTGTTAGAGTTTCCTGCTGTTCCCACGCTCTGGTTTCTAGGGCCTGTGGCAGCTTCTGAAGCTCCCCGGCTCTCCCACCGCTCCTTGCTTTGCTGCAGAGACACCTTGAACTCGGCAGGGTTTGCAAAACCCACGCACCCCTTCGCCTCTGGATGAGAGGCGTGATAGAGGAGAGCAGCATCTCAGCCTTTGTGGAGTCTGTTTCTGGCCTTTTCCTTCGAGAAAACAAAGGTGAAAATGTAAAGCCGAGCAAAACAACCTCAGTCACTGCAAAAAAATGTTGATCTGCCTTCAAAACTGAAGAGAGAGCTGGAACCCCTGAGGTCCCCATGGCACACGCTGCCTGCAGCGTGGGATGGTGACGCCACCCCCGCCAGTGTCAGACGCTTTGGGGCTGAATCACAGTCCCGCCGAGCCGGTCGGATATCCTGAGAGCTGCAGGCTGCCACGGGATGGCCACGCAGGGCAGGAAACAAAGAAAACAAATTAAAAAAACCTTTCAGACAGTTGCCAATAAAGTTTCTTTGGCTCTGTGTCTGGGCATGGCTCCCAAATCCAGCCTCTCGCCCTCGGATAAAGCACTACAGCCTGGAATGAGAGTCAGATGCGTGGGAGGGAGTGCATGTGTCTGTGTCTGGGCTGGAAAACATGTGTGCCTAGAAAAAGCTTTTTACATTGGGCCTCGCTCCAGAAAACCTCTTTCCTTGCTTTTACAACTGTCCCCTGTTCCTCGGGACTACCCAGATGTTTAACCCAGCCTGAGGACAGGGAGCTGAAGAGTTTTCTCTGCCATTCCCTCTGACCCCCAGGCCTGGGAGCAGCCAGCCCGGGGCAGGCAGCCTCCAGCCCACAGCTCTGTCCCTCGAGAGGTGGGTGGGGTGGGATGGTCACCCAGGCTGTGGGGTGACCTGTAAAATTTAGCACTGGACCCACAGCTTCTGGCTTTGCTGGGAGGGGATCAAGCCTCAGCAGAGAGGGGGGACAGCCAAACACCTTGAAGGGCAAAAGAAGAGAAGGAGGAAGAGAGTTGTTGCTGGTCCATTGCTACTGTTTTATTCTGAGGTTATATCAGTGCGTGGACTGATTGTCACTTTTAAAAAATCCATATCCTGGAACTTTACAACTACGTGGGAATTCGAGCTAGTCTGAAACGAAAGGCAAACAGGAACGGCTACCATCAAACCGTGGGTCCTTAGCCTGCCAGGCTGCAGGAAGAAGCTGGGGGAGGAAAAAAAAAGTGAATACTTTTCTTTTTCACATCACGGTTTGAACCCCAGCCTCCTCCCGGCGGGCAGGGCGGTGTAACCCGAGGGATGCGGGTGCGGCCGAGGCCCGGGGGCGAGGATGGAGAGGCGCTGGCCAAAGCAGAGCGAGGCGGACAGCGGGGAATGAGGATGAGCTGCCCTCGATGGGGCGGANCGGAGGGACAGAGGGCTCGGCTGTCCCGGTGCCGGCCCCGCCGCCCGCCCCGGCCCGCCCCGCACACCTCGGCCCGCCCCTGGCGACCTGCGGGCGGCGGCGGGGAGGCTGCTCCGGGGAGGCTGCTCCGGGGAGGCTGCTCCGTCCCCGGACAGGTGACATCGCGGACGGAGCAGCCGCTGCCCCGGGTGAAGCGCCCGCGGCTCCGGGCGCGCGTCCCCTGCCCTGTCCCGCCCTCCCGGGGACTCCACCGTGTCCCTGGGGGCGGGCGAGGGACCTGCCGCACCCCTGGTCTGTGCCCGGCCCGCCTACGAAGGAAACCTGGGGGAAAAACACACACTGGTTCTGTTAAGCACCGCGGCAGGTCGGGGAGAAGCGCGTTTAGTGAGTGTTAATCTAACCCACCCCCCAAAACAGCTCGGGAAAATGCTTGAGGAGATGGGGTTGATCTAACATGATGAGCAGCACTGCCTGTAGCATTTACAGATGCCAAACTGAATTTATTAGATCTGCCTCAATTACCTAAATAGTTGGAAATACTATATTTTTACAAGATTCTATCCTCTGGGATGGGGCAGCCCGTGCAGGCAGAAATAGCATTATTTGAGTGTACATGAGGTGGATGAACTAGTTACAGAAAATGTTTTTTAAGTTTGGGGTGTTGAGTATAGTTATTTTGGTTTCTCTCCTGCGTACTCAGTCAGTACTGAGTTAATAATCTAGTGACTTCTGTTCTGTATTTGCTGAGTATTGTTCACTAATTTAATGGCTTTCTTGTGGTGTGGGCAGATAGTAAAGTGTAAATTTTAAATAATTTTGCCTACAGCAATTTTCAGTGGATAATGCTGGAATGTGTTTATTTTAACCCAAGCATTCTTTCTCCTACCTTATCAGCTATCTTTATTCCTACACAGCCCTTATCACAGAGGTATTTATTTATAATCCTTTCTTTGCAGGCTTAATACTCTACACAGAAAGTGAGGCCGAATAACGTGCATATGCCGAGTACTGGAGGAGAGGCTGAAGGACATCCTGTTTTGTTTCAGCAGTGTTGTTATTCTTTGGGGTGAAATGAAGAATTTGATTTTGTTTTGGAAACACTCATATTTCTGATGCAGCTGAACTTCAGTAACCTTTTTGCAGTACAGATTTCAACAATTTTTTTTTTTCTCTCGAACAAAGATGCAGAACTTGTCGGTGGTAGAAAGTCTTGCTAATACAGATGTATCACACCATGGCTCTCCAAAAGACCTGGCAGTGGAGGCAGGAGGTGTATCTCTCGATGAAAGTGCCTGTAACTGGAATGAAAGGACATATAATGAAGAAATTGTTCATCTTGAAGTGATGCAGCAAAGCCTGCCTGTAATGAACAGCAAAGGTAGAAGTTGTGAGGGGTTTTCTGAGAGCAGCTTTAGTACTTCAGAACCCAGTGGTTCCTGGGGTGATTTTGAAGCATTCAGAGAGCCCTTGGAAGAATCAGAGAGATTCAGTCATAACCTTGAAGTTTTGGTGAAGTCAGCAGAACCTTCTGGAGCTGATCTGGACCTCAGCAGCGGCGGCTGCAGCACTTCTGCTGCCCACTCGTGTGCTGAGCCGTCTCTGTGCCGTGGGACACAGGAGGCTTCGGGCTCTCTGAACGAGGTATGTGTTCCCAGCAAACCAAGGACCAGAAATGTTTGTGTTACTGCTTCCTACACCTCCGGGCTTGTATCTGTCTTCTCTGTAGAGGGTCGTGCTGTACATGGAGAGAAACTGTCCAGCTACTTTGCAGCTACCTCAAGTGGAACAAAAGCAACTTCTTTACAGTGTTTGACAAATACTTAAGTTGTCCTGCTGGAGAGCTTTAAAGAATGTAATGCACTACTTTGCTTCTAGGCACTAGGAATAAGTAAGCACGTAGGCACCATGAACCTTGCCCTGAAGCACATGCAGTTTAAAAGCTGGACAAGAAAGAGCATAGGAAACAACAAATCGGGAAGGTGGGTGACAAAAGGAGGGTGGACAGAAATTCTGCGAGTTGCCTGCAAACTGATTGAAGTAAACCCACGTACCATTGAGTTAGAAACTGGCAAAACAATGACTTTTGTTATTTAGTATACCTCCTGAATATTATCAACAGTTTTTCTGGAATTTTAGACTGATGGTGACACGCAAGAAATTAATAGAAATTATTTAATATAATTCAGTTTTAGCATAGGCTATTACATTCTCTCTTTCAGTGTTAGAGCTAAAATTCTGAGTTAATAATGCAATGAATCCTTATCAGCACAAAAAAAAGAGGGTCAAGTAAAGAGTTATACCTTGTTGGGATGAACATGTTTCCATGTGGACCAAACATGCATCAGCAAAGGGAAGGAAAGTAACAAAAGGGAAGAAAAAACATAGAAATACAGAACAAAATCCCCTTGTTCTTACTACTTTTATCCTAAATTACAGCATTTGAAAAAAGAGAACAATCAGCTAAGACTTCCATGAGGTTAATCTGTAGCAGTAATAACTTACTTGCTTGTAATCTGTTGGGTGAGTTTTAGTATGTGTGGGGAACCGAAGCTTTTCTGGAGACAAGATTTCGTGCCCTTGCCTAGGAATATTACTTGTTGCAGAGGCATTACTAGGGAAAGCACAAAGAAGCAGGTGGGATAAGCTGCCTGCACTGACTGAGTGTAGATACACAAAATACCTGGTTATTGGTGTGCACAAGCAGAGAATTCTAATTTTTTGTAGTGCTGGAAATGGGGGACAAGAAGTCTTCTGTTGGAAAAAGAGAGCGTTGTAATGACTGAAGCTGAAATGGAGTATAGCAGGTTGCTTGGTTTCTTTCCAAAAGCAATAGATCTTAATCTTACTGAAGCCTTTGCTTTATTTTGCATTTGTTAAAGGCAGAAGGAAACGTCCAGTACGAGTTAAATAAGTTAACCATGCTTAGAGTTTCAAGCTGTCATTTCTTGTCTCAAGCTAGAGCGACAGCCACAGAGCTGCTGCAGATTTCTTGGAGTGCAGAATGTATGTGTACCTTGTCCTTTATCCCTGTGCTTTTTGTATTGTTAGTTTGAGGTCATAAACTCTTTAGACTGGGGCTCTGGCTTCTGGATGGACAACACAGAAAAAAGGCCAGGTGGATTGGAAAGGACCTCTAGAAATCATCTCAGGTCAGAGGTCTGACCTTCAGTATTTATTGCCTCAGTTAATTAAATTATGTCAATTGGGATCAGAATCATGTGTTTTAAGATGGAAACAATAATTAATTTCCTTGCAGTATCTGGGTATATTTTGCCTACACAACTGAACACTTCAAGGATGTTTCATGTGCTCTTTAAATACTGGCCTTTGAGAGAGGGACTGGTGTGTGTGTTTAAGCCATGGGGTATTTTGATATAATAGGATATAGAGGATTTATTCAGAAAGTACTGATGTGAACTTTGTACATTGATTTTTTATAATTAGTACAAAGCCATGAGACAAATGGAAATATACCCAAACTTGGTTTTAGAAAAACTCACTGAAGTAGACAGTAATAAAGACAATAAAAAATCTCTTACTTTTTATCTGTCTTGGGTAAACTGTCAGTGACTTGTACGTGTGTTGGAGCAGCACCAAGGCTCTGCGGAGACGCTGCAGTTGTGGCAGAGCTGTGCTTCCCTCGATGCACTCCCTGGGGCTGTAACTTCCCCCATCCCAACGCCAGGAGCAGCTGCCCGGCTTTTCCTTGACTCCCATCCCATTTCAGTTTTGGTGCCTACCTGGAAGTTGGTTTATTTCTTTGACCATGCATGCTTTAGCAAGTGTTACTTCACAGAATTCTGCTTCTCGAGCATCTGTCAGGATCCTCCACTTTGTATCCCTGTTGAAAAAATTTACAAATCGATTGAAAGTATTGTGACACTTTGGGCAAGGTTCAAAGGAATTTACCCAGGAGTCTTTGAATGTCCCAGCAGTGAATCATCAGGACAGGCATTTTAGCAAGGCCTGACTTCAGGAGGGAGCAGCGTGGGGCACAAACTCTGTTCCTTGAAGCATGGTCAGAAGTGCAGAAGCCTTCTACCAGCTCTGTTGATTTTGCCAGTTATCCTTAGATTAAATCCATACTCTCTGTGTTCACCGCACTTCTCTGAGTTCAGTGTAACGAGACTGTGGAAATATTTCAGCTGTTTGAATTACAATTAAATGAAAGTATAAAAATAGGGAGTATCCATGCTTAGGGTTTTCAGACCAAACTGTTGATTGCTGGGTAGAAAACCCAAACTTGTCTGGTTCCATTCTTCAGTTCTCACACAACGTTGCTGCTCCTGGATTGCAGTCCCTGGGCAGGGTGGTGGAGTCGATTCATTGCTTTTATTTAGAAAATTGCAGTAATTCCGTCTTTGAAGGAATAAAAGGCTACAGCTTCTGAACCAGATGGCATGCTAACATCCCTCCAGGATGGGATGCAAATTATGCATGTTTTACCGTGTATATGTATTTCTTAGTCATCAGATAACCCTGTTACTTCCAGTAGTCCTGTTTAGATCACTCCTGTGCTGTGGTCAGTCCTCCAAACCTCCTCTTTATCACTGCTGGAGGAGGAACAAGGATTTAAATCTGGCTCTGATTTTTAACATAGGCTGGAAAAAATTTGGTGCAAATGCGAGGATAAAGAAACATCCTCACCCAAGCTTTTTTGCAGACTTGCACAGTGCAAGTATTTTTTGGTAACTGTAGCATTTAGCAGGTTTGTTACATTTGAATTAAGAGTGTTTGAGTACTGAGCAAAACAAGCCTTTGAATTGATGTGTGCATCGGGTTTGACCTGGACTGAATTAGCTGAGCAGAAGGAGGAGTCATAAGTGCGAAATATGCAAACCAGTCTATGACCAAGAAGCTGGGAAGTTAAAGACTAAGGTTCATCAGACACTCTGGGACTCTTGCTTCCTCTAATCCTAAGTAAATTTCTAGGTAAAGTTTCAAAATACTGAAATATGAGCTCAGTCCCTCTGCTATTAATATCAATATAAACTCTAAAAGCAATAAGTAAGATAATATCTAGAAATATTGTAGTCTTTGGACTAGGTCCTTGATGAACTATGGGGATGCCATGTATGGTGTATGTAATAAAACTCTCCTTTTTTCTAGGCAGACCACAGCTATGAGGAGATATTTAAGTTGGGCTTTCCAGAAGTCTTTGTACCACAGTCCAGAGAGAGTATAAGAAGCTTAGAGCAAGTTCTTGATGCAAATAATGAAGATGTTGGGATTTCTGAACTTTTGAAGAATCAACTTTGGTAATGAGTTTAGAATAACAGTTTAAAAACAAAAACCAAAAAACAACAAAAAACCTCAAAACGAAAACACCCCCCCCCAAATTAAAAACAAAACAAAACAAAACAAAAAAAAAGAGAAAAAGTTCCTCAGCAATTACACCGTTTAGTTCATAATTTAAAAATCAGTGGTTCACTTAAAAATCTCCTTAGTACTATGCTTTTCAGTGCATAGATCTTACCAGTTTTGTAGCACGTTGTTAAAGGAAATGGATAGTGTTTTAGCCATTGGAAAACAAAGAAGGGAATATATCAAAATTACAAATTCCTGCTTAGGGTTTTTCCTGCTGTTGGTGTGTCTTCTTATGACTAAGCCTCTGGAATGCCAGAACCCAACAGGCAGCCTGTTCTTCCTGTTTGCTTGTCCTTTCTTTACAGCACATCCCACTTATTTCTTCATCATCGGAGGCTGCTGCTTCTACTAACAACTTTCTTGCTGTTTCTTTTCTCCCACTTCAGTTTTCCCAGTTGGTAACTTCTTGTCATGTTTAACCAGATGTGCTTCAGAATCAGTGGTGCATCTGCCTTCTTCCTTGGGCTACATTAATAGCAATTAGTATAATTAACTAAGCTTTCCTCACAACAGCTGGAACACTTCTAGTTTTGTTACATATTTTTTAAGGATCAACAGCTTCTGAGCAGTACTGTAGTTACTGGACAGTGTTGTAGTTATTTTTTCACGACTCTGAGGCTTTGTGTCTAGACAGCTGTGTCAGACCATACTTGAGAAATGTCCTAAGACTCAGAAGAAATGTAGGTAAAACTTTTAGTATGGGCACCTATTTGGCCGAGTTCCCTGCATGTATGTTATATTTTAATCAGCATCAAGCTTGCAGAGAAATGTAATTGTAAAGGGGACTGCACTATTATAGCAGAGTACCAAGTAAAGACAAAAATTCCCTGATCTACTGTGGTGAATAATTAAGGTCAAAGACAAGTGTAAACCAAGTAAAGCCCAACTGAATTTTTATATGTGATGAATGCAGTATAAGAATCCAAAGTACCACACTGAGGGAACTCTGTCACTGTTTCAGCAGTGAGTGCCTTTGGCTGGTTTCGTAGGACAGGTGCTGCAGAGGTGAAGTGTGATCTGTGGGATGGAGCAAGACTGGAGAGACAGAAAAGGCAAAGTGCAGAATGAACAGGGCTGAACTCTGCCCACATCTCACAGAAGCAACTGAATAATGTGAGCTGTTGGCAGGGAGCAGTCTCTGAAATGTGCTTCCAATGCCCTTCTTATCTGAGGAGCACAAACATACAGTTATGTTGACTTACTGCTTCCACTAATTGTCGTGTCAGCTAATTAGTACATTGGGTTGATAGTTTGGACAAATGTAGAAAGAGTTTTAAGACAAGTTGCTTGTTAGATCAACGTTAGTACAGAGCTGTATGTAATAATATAACTGTTGTATACGTTCACTGGAAACCTCGTACAGCTCAAAACCTCAAACTGTGTTTTGTTTCCTAGCATGGATTCTGGAAACGTATGGAGAACACTCAGAGACTTTGATAATACCCCCAGCTTGAGACATCCCTGGAGCAAGTCCCACTGCCAAGAAAACCTCCTGAGTGTTCTCGGGATAGATGCAAATCAAAAGGTAATTGAACAACAGTTTTCCCTTCTGCCAGCATAAACACTGTTGGGAATCTGATCCTCTGTAAGATGTGCATGGAGATGCATGAGGGACTAGATCTGGGTGAGTCACGAGGTTTTTTTACAGAGAACTTTTTAAGACGATAGCTTAGTGTTTTCTCATCTTTATGCATAAGTAATTCTGAACTCGTGTGGGACCCAACTTCGATTGTCTTTACATTGAGATCTGCCAACACAGTTCCCTATTGTTAAGTGGTACATTCAGCTTTGGTAGAGATGGAGAAGTGGCTTTCAGGTGGTAGAGATGCAGAATCAGCTCCCAGATGTGTGTGCAGTAGGATTGTTTACTTTTTTTGCTCAGAGTGCAAGAAAATTGTTAGCCTCTAATATCCTTCTGTTAAGTGAAAATCAGATCTGAATCAGAGAGGCTGTTACAGTAATTATTGGATGTTTTTATTGTGTAGGAACTGAAAGTGTGTTCAACTTTCCCTTTCCTCACATTATTCCCCTGTCTGCTTTTGCAAGGCTTGAGGGAGAGTATGTTTTAAATTGGCTAGAGACCAAACCAACAGCATTGAAAGATCTCAAAAAGAAATGTCTCTGTTTAACAATCTCTTGTTTTGAAAAGATACAGGTGTCAGGGATGGTTTAGTGTTCACTCACTTAGTTGGGATTAATTAGTCACATGTAATTTTCAGAAGTAACCGTTTCAATTGATTATTTGAATGCTGAAGCACGGGGTTGGCAAGGTACTGATTTTATGGGCATATTTGACTTTTCTTGCAGGTTATATACAAACAGAAGGGCAGTGCTGAAGGTAGAAACCTATTCTGCACTTGAAAGTCACTTTTATAGAATTGTCATTTAACAGCGAGAGAATGGGAGACATTTCTCCAACACAGTTAAACTCCCATTCTGTTCCTTTCTTGCCCCCCAGCATTAAATCAGTGCCCAGGCAGCTTTAACTTAGATCATTACTTCTTGTCTGTGAAAGGAAAATTGTACTACTTTTAACAACACATATTAAGATGGATTTCTCAGCAATGCTTTGGTGTTAATTAAGGCTAATTCTAATTGGAAATGGGTTTTTTTATTAATTGAAGTCACAGATTCATGTATGTAGGTAGAACTGGTTCTGGCATAAAATTGTTCTGATGCAAAGGGGGGAGACATGATAAAATACAACTTCGGAAAGTAAAATTTAGTGGTTGTTATTTGAGGGAAAATCCTCTTTAGGTTATATGCATTGAAATCGGATAGAAGTGCATAAATAAATTCATCAACAAAATGTAAATTATGTGGTTTTTAGGACATTTCAGAGAGCCAGGCTGATATTTTTGAGGAATCAAATGTCAGAGATAATGAGGACTTAAGACTTGATGGATTCCGTGCTAATGACTGCAAAGCATTGATCCAGACCAAGGTAAGAATTGCTCTGGAAGTGAGCACTTCAGAGAACCACAGAGTGCATTTAGCATGTTCCTCTCTGCTGTTCCAGCACATGTTCTCATGTAATGGTTTGGTCCTGGTGCAATTTTTGGATGTGGAGTTGGTTTTTGCTCTTTGAAATCTCTCTGACAGCTTCAGAAATGGAAGCACTTGTTTCTTGTTACAGCAATGCAGGTTGGAAGGAAAATTGTGTCATTTTCCATTGCTGTAAAACACCTCAGTCACCTTAATCTGGTTTTTAACAAGGTATTTTGGAGGAATATTCTTAACCCAAGGTCCCTTCCTCAGTGGAGAATAAAATTGGGCAGCTGTTGTCACTGCAGAGACTGAGACACACTTTCATTGCTCTGTTTTATTCTATTTACTGCCTTGGACAGTGAAGGTGTACAATTATTCTGGGAACCTTGTACATAACAGATGATGGGCTGGAGAATTCAGAAATAAAACTGAAAAAGAGTGCCCAGCTTATTCCTTCTTAACTCAGTTCTGCTTTCCTCAGTGAGTACATGAAGGGGGGATCACAGTGGCTGAATCACATTGGAAATGTGTAAAATACAGGAACAGGCTTTAGACAAAGGAGAAGTGGTTTGAAACATGAAGGAGGAATAAAAGTGAAAAGAATTGTGATACAAAGTTAAGGTAAATGGACAATACTTTTCTGGAATAGCCTCATAAGGGAAAGAACAAACCCTGCAGTTTGATGTCTCAAAGAAAAATTCATTACACAACACACGTTGCTATTTCTAATTTAAAGTAAGTCAAGCCATATAATGGGATGTTTTCCATTTATCTTCCTAGTTACGTCTCTCTTGTTTTCTCTAAAAATTTTAAATAAATTTTAAAAAAATTATAAAAATTAGGTTGGAATATGCAAAGTGATTAACTTCCTGTAGGATGGAAAAAAATAACTGAGTTTTTCTTTTTCACTCAGCTTTCTGTGTCACCGGACTCCAGACATGGTCATCTTTTCACTTGCAACCTCTTTTTGAAGACCACATCATCAAATGAGAACGCACAGTGTGTAACAGTCCCAAGGAAGAAGCAGATTTTTGCTACACACAACCTAAAAATGAAATTTTTCAGTAGTGATGTTTGTTGAACTAAATGCACTTTTTAGCCTTTTTTTTTTCTTTTTTTGAACTGAATGCAGTTTACCTTCATTTTGTTACTGACTTGGTACTATAGACTAGAGATGTTCTTTAGGAAAATGACATATTGCCGCATATGAGGGGCCTAAGTCCACGCTAGGAGAAGATACTTCTCCTGTTTAGTTGTGAAGTCAAATTTTGTAATTTTGTCCTGCTGAGTTTTGCTGCAGAGTCGTGCCCCTTACAGTAAATTCTGCAGCTGCAACCATGCTTAAAGATAACTCTGGTGGACTCTCCTGAGCTACTGACCTTTCAGGCCTTAATGCCTCTTCAATCAAAACCCTCCTTTCCCTGCCAAAATCTACACAAGTCTCAGGTGTGCTTAACATGTGCCTTGTCACCATCTCTCCTACTTGCTCCACTATGGACCAGCTGAGATCTGTTGCTTTGCCTCTGCTGGGTGTAATGAGAGGAGCCTTCTTCATTTGGGGACTTTCACTGGGGTTTAGCAGAATAAAAGTGTTTTAACTTCTGTCTGGCGAAGCCTGCTGTGGTGATAGGGGTGGAGGCAGCAAAATGCTTCGTTCTGGCATTGGTTTCTGACTGAAATAAATCACCTCATTGAAGCTGATTGTCACAGGACGTGTTGGGTTCATTCAGCCACTCTTACACCATCCATACCCTGCTTGTAAAAGCTCAGCAGCATCGTAGTTTGGGACTTGCACTGCACAAAGGTGTAAATTCCTGCCCTTTTAAAATTTTATAGTCACTATCGACTGTTGCCCATCTTCCTGCGTGCTTGAGTGCCACAGGGGATGTACTTCACTGTCATTCAGAGAATCTGTGTTGGCTCCCTGCCAACTGCAACAGCTTTATTTATTCATTGGCAGTAGCTTTTAAACGAGTTGCTGATCTACTTGCTGTTCTGGCCATTCTGAATATGAAAATTTTGTATGGCTTTTTATTTTAAAGAGCTGCTAAGCACTGAAACTGATATTTTATGTGTTGAAAGCAGGGAGCAAAGTTGGGTGTTTCAAAACAAAGTCAGTTAATTATTTAATGAGGTGCCTATTCTGTTCTTAGCATTAAGAATACTATAAGGCACTGACAGACTTCAACCCTTAATCTAGTAAACTGCTCAGCAGTGACATTACAATTGCTGTAATAATTTCAGTAATGCTTATGATACCTCAGTGCTATTAGCATGGGATGAACTATGTCCTGCTTACTCACTAGATGGAACAGGGCATTTGGAAAAGTGCTGTCTGAAAGTGGCTCTGCAGCTTCCCTGGCCCTGCAGGGAGTCCTGCAATGCCAAACTGGAAACTCCATGTGAGTATAACAGCAGGGTTAACTTTTTAAGTTAACTCTAGATTTGAATTAATTTTCAATTTCTCTTGTGTTCTTTCAGAGCTCTTAAACATGTATTAAATAGGTTGTAGTCATAAGCTCAGAAAATGTTAAATTGCCAGTAAATGGTATATGAATAGTTGAGGTTGGTAATAAATATTATTAAAATAAATTATAATATTAAAATCCCATTTTTATGCTTTCAGACAAGCAGGGGCCTGCAGAGGGGCTTGAGAGGGCAACTTGTAGTGTGTGTAACACTCACTGATGCATCAGAGCCCTTGTTTCCTCTGGGTTTTCAATTTTGCCTTTGCTTTTTGCGAACATTGGATGAATGTTTTGCGAACATTGGATGCAAAAACTGTTTTGCACTGTTACTCAGGGAGAAGGATGAATACATCACCTTTCCCTCATATTAGCAGATTTTACAGCCCTGTCCAAGGTACAGAATCGAAAGAAAAAATGGTTCAGCCCTTATGATTCAGCAGGGGAACAAACTCCTGGGGTTCCAAAGGTGACGGGCTCCACCTTCCAGGTCTTTCTCTTTTGGATGCTTTGGGCCACCTGAGCCCTCACTACCCGTAAGCACTGGCTGCACAAGGCAACTGAGGGACCCTGTAACTCCCATTTCCAGTCTGGGATGAACAAATTCACCTTTCCAGTGGAAAAGAATAGCAAAATAGGAATGACAAAGTAATTCAATTCAGCTTCAGGGTTAGGGAGTTCTGGCAACCCTCCAGCCCCTTTCAGAATTTGAACATGACTGGAATATTTGGGGGTACCCACAAAGACAAAACTGGACTCTCTCAGCTGTCAAGAGATCAGGGAGACAAACCAAAGTGTAGCCAGCCATCTTCGGGCACATTTCGTAGTAAAAACGTAGCCTCGCCTTCCGTGGTTATCGTGGGGACCGAGGGGTGCCGGACGCGCCTGTGACGCGCTCTGCACCGGCAGTGCCCGCTCGTTTCCTGCAGTCATTTCCTCGTTCCTGCCGGCCCTGGCAGCCGGCCCGGGCTGCCAGCACACGCCGTGTCCCCAAAGGCACGGCTGCACCGAGGCACCCGGGGCTGTGCTCTGGGAGTGCTGCTCAGAGGAAAGAACACGTTGTACTTCAGCACGTTTTAAGCCACGAATTTCACCGTTTCTCCTCTTAGTTACGAGCTCTCGGCTGTGAAATCCTGAGTTTTGATGAACTAAACTTGTTACTGTACTCTGTGTTTGCGGAAGGCAAACACCACGGACTTCTGACATTTGCTTAGGATTTTGAAAAGGTGAAAACAAGAGCAAGGCAGGAGTTTTGGACAGCAGAGCTAGACAGGAATGCCTCTTTCTTCTGCTGGGATTAGAGGGAAAACATACCCACAGAACAAAGTTTTACAAAGTTCCAATCAGCAATGTAATTACTGAAATGCTTCCTTTGTGGAAGGAATGCTGTAAATAGCTTTGCAAAACACCCCCTCAAATCAACTTCACTGTGAAAGATTGAAGATTTTTTTTCAATGCATATTCTAAAATGTGGAATTTAATTAATGATAATAGTTTTTAAAAGACTCAAGAAAAGGAGGGGGGGCAGACAGACTGCAGGATGATTTCTAACTGTACTGTTAAGCCCACCACTGGTTGCAGATGCAGAAGATGGAGTGAAAACTAAATAAAAGAAATCTTGTAAAAAAGTAATTTTTTTTTTTCAAAATGCAGGGTCATTACAGCATTTAAAAGCACTCTGGTATTATTTAATTATTAAGATCAGCTTTAATAGGTTAAAAAAGGGCACTTCCTGGAGTACTCCTACTCAAGTTAAGACAGCAGAGGGAATTTGGCTAAAACTGAGCTACCTTCAAATTAATTGTTAACCCCCAAATTTCACTGCAGATCCAAGTTTAACTTTTCAGACCCACTCTGGAAGATTCAAGAGAAAAAGCTTCTGCTCCTTCTACTGAAATATGTCTGAGAACCTCCTAGGTTGCCTCCCCCAGCACAGCCTGGATGCCAGAGCACAGCCAGCCTGCTGGGTGGGATAAGCAGGCCCTGATGAGGGAAAAATGTATGGAATGAAGTTGCAACATTTTTTGCTTTTTTCAATCAAGGCAAGATGCCTCTGAAAGCTGCACAAATCCTGAAATGCCAAAAATCCTCCAGCTTCCTCAAACATCTGCTTTATTAACACACACTTCTACAGACACACTTCTGCATCTTCAGAGCTTTTCCCACTAATTTATAACTCATCTTCCGCACAGAACTAACGGATAGGTTATTTAATTTTGTGTATTTCACTGTTGCTTGTGCTGGAGAATTAGTGTTTCAAAGTGTCACTTCCAGCACACAGACTACAGAGCTGGACAGAGCACTCTGGGTAGCACCCAGACCTCCCCAGCCAGCTGTTTGCAGCAGTCCTGCCCTGAGTTGTGCTGCTCAGAAGGCTTTTAAGCTCAAGTATTTCAGCGTGGCTAAAATTGATGGAAGTGTATGAAAGCCTACACCACCTTTAAACAGTCTCAGCTTGCTCTGAAAGCTTCAAAAATATTTTCTTAAAACACTAAACTGCAGCACACCCTCATAAGGCAGCGTTTTCTGCTGCCACGGGCACAGGCTCAGCTCTGCGCTGCAGCATCCGCAGCAGCTTCCTCAGGAATGAGTCAGTGAAAGAGCTGACGGCACGGTGGTCACACCACCGGATTTCTGTGCAGACTTCTGTGCAGCTCCTTCTAAACCTGTGCTTTTCACACCGTGGTCAGCAGGCTGCAGGACAAAGGGAGGAGGAAGTCTGTAGGCAGCAGCCAGTGCAGCCTCATCAGTGGAAGTTGCTAGAGAGTGCTCTGTTATGCCTCAATGTACATGATACAAATGTTCTTCCCTTTAAAATGGAGGGAATTTGATGTAACTCTCTAAATGGCACATAAAGAGCTTCCTCACTATTGAAACACTGTAAAATGACGGGAAATGGCGATTCCGCCTCACTTTAAGCCTTGAAGTTCATTTTAGAAGAGTCAGGATCTGGTTTTAGAAGTTCACAACAGGAAGAGGATGGAAACCTCTAAACCTGAGGCTGCTGGTTTGATTTGTGCGAGCAGCCTTTCACTAGCCCAGAGTGGTAGAGCTTTTGTCCAGCCTGACAAGCACACAGGTCTGAAGAGTCACCACTCCGTGTGCCAAGGACACTTGCACCTGACACTTGCTTTCAGGCACAGCAACCCCTGCAGGGACACCAAGAGCCGCAGGGGCTGGGAGCACCTCGCAGGGCACTGGGAACAAAGCCCAGAGCACAGCTAAGTGCTGAGAATACGTGTCACTTGTTCCCAACAGGAATCCCCCCGCCCCACCGCCTGGAAAAACGCTCTGGGAGCCATCCCTTGTTTGGCTGCAAAGGGGATGTGAGGGTGTAGTGTTTTTTAGTGAAAATTTAGAGCCAGAGCAAAGCTACAGCTTAGCTATTAATAGCTGAAGTAGACAAAGCCCGTGGAGTGTGGTAAATGACTGTAACATTACTACAAGATTCCAAATTCCAAACTGCAGATCCAGGCTCCCAAGCTGGGAGGATGTGATGCTGTGTAAGACAACGACCACTGAGCAATGGAGGAGCAAAGATCATGAAGACCCCAGACCTTAATATTATTAATGGTCTGAATTATTATAATTGTATATGCATAACTGCCCAGGAATTTCAGTGTTCACAGTCCCTTTGTGGAGGCACCCAGCTCAAGCTGTGGTGCTTCCCTAAAGGAATCCATCCTTCAGGGTCTGTGGAAACCTCATGTGGAACCCTGTTATGGTGCCTGGCATGTGCAACTTCTGTACAGGTTTGTAAGGTGTTCAGTATTTCCAGGGACAAAGGATGGGGGAGAGGGGGTGTGTGGAGAAGGAAAAAAGGTACAAAAGCCTAGGGAAAATGTTACATCTTTGTGAGTAAAAGACCAAAGGAAAGGTGGCAAGGTGCCATAGATTTTTTTTACGCTTTGTTTTTAACACAGTCAAATACTGAAGGCTCCAAAATGTAACTGGTTTAAATGCAAAACTGTGGCTTTTATTTCCAAACATACAATAAATAGGTCCACCACAACTAGCCTCTAACTTCATTTTACATGGAAGGATTTTAAAATTAGTTTGTGCATATTTAAAAATTAACTTCCCTTTGCACATAATTCCAAACATAACCGAACTGCATTACACACCAGCTCATGGTCTTGGCACTGTGACACAAGCAACCAATTAGAAACAGAGCTCTGTAGCCAGGACTTGAACAAAAATTGCATTTTGAATTGTTGATAAAAGATCTACCAACAATTTCATCTTTTTCTGCAGTATACAAAAAACTTTAGTACATAAATGCTGAAAAGCAAGTTGTCTTCTCTTCCGTTTCTGTAGAGACTGCAAGGTAAGTGGATTTATTAAGTGTTCACTATTTGCTATATGATACAATTTTCATACCAAAATATCTTTACTGCATAGTAACATTCCATATTTTCAAATGCAAAAAGAGATTAGATGCAGTCTTTTTATTTCATCCCTCATCACTGAATTTAAAGACATTTTTAACCGCATCTGTTTCATCACAGTGCAGAAGGCCCTTAATATTTCAAGGATTTATTCGTCATATTTTTAATACAAAAGTAGAGGCTGAGGAAAAGCCAGAGTAGTCTATACACAATGCACAATCTGTGTACATTCTGAAGCTGTACCTCTTCAAGAACTAGTCATACACTCTTCAAACAAATCCCTTTATCCAGCAATTCAAAATACTTTAGATCAGAAGTTTTATATTAGAATCAATACAATATATGCATATAAATACATTTATACCCTTCGGTTGCTAAACAACCCAGATGGCTGCGAGGATGTGACCTGAAATGGTTCTCCATTGGCCTGGGATACCAAATTATGTCGGCAGCGAACTGTTAACCAGGAGAGTCACAGTAAAAAATGGAGATCTCTGCACAAGGTAGGTGTGCCACAGCATCAGTTAAGACTAGAAATACCAGGTGACACCCTGGCCCCTTCAACAGGGCCAGGATTTCAACTTCTGTGAGATGCAACACACAGGCAACATTTTTTCCCTCTGCCGACGCTCCGTTGATAAAAAGTCTCAGCAGAACAAAAACCCAAAAAATACAACAAACCAAAGCAAAGGTTTTACAACTGCAAGTTTCCAAGACAGGTGCTGCAGCTTTCAAGAACAAAGTACAAGTTTTATATTAAAAAACAAGGGAAAAAAAATAACAAAACCCAAACCAAAAAGCAATGTGCAAGTGTGAAACTCAGAAGACGATAGCAGGCTTGGATCTAGACCTTGGTTCAGGCTGAAACGCAGAACCCAAACTGCCTTATGGAAAAACAGTTCTCACTGCAACTCTCATCTCCAGCTGAGGAGGGTGCTTCGTGTGTCTGTATAAAAAACACCCCTGCCCCACCCAGGACAGCCTGGGGCAGCAGCTCGAGGGGTCCAAAGCCCAGGTGGCCCCAGCCCCCGGGACGGACAGAGCCACCAGCACCGAGTCCCCACAGCCCCACGGGTGCTCCAGGGGCTGTCACAGCAGTGGGCGTTGCTGCAGCAGGAAGTGTTCTCAGCTCGGCTTCTGAAAGGACGCAGAAATGTTGGCTCTCTGAGTATCCTCCAAAGGTGCTAGAGGTTTTAAGTTTGAAGCGTTTCTTCCCACAATGCCAGGTATACAAATGTGTATCTTTTTAAATAATATTGCACATAAAAATCATCTTAAAATCTGTAGTGAAAGCAGGGTTTAAGGACAGTGTTTTCCAAAAGAGAATAAAAAGCTACCTGTACATAGCAAGTTTTAATTTAAAGAACGCCAAGATTATTCAGAATCTAAGCACATAATACTGACAGAAAAATGTTAAATTGCACGATCTACATATAAATTAATTTGTAAATACTTAAAAGTTTTTAAACATTGAATACCCTTGATTTCACAAATCAGCTAGGTCACTGTCAAAGGATCAACTTAAAGAGTTAGAAGTACTTTCCCCCAGAAAAAAAACAGAAACAAAAAGATTTGCAGTCTCAGATGAAGCACTGGAAAGAGTTAAAGCATTTCAGCTCAGAGGTAGTGCTAAACACATCCAACTAGAAGTCCATTATATTTGAACTATGATGAAATAACGTAGTAAAATGTAGAAAGACTATAAAATTTACAAAAATAAATAGTTCTGAATGCTTTAGAAAATGCAAGAGACTTTGTTGGTATGTGTCTTGATCTGCTTTTCCGACCAAAAGAAAGCAAAGCGTGTCTCATTTTTAAAATATACCCATCTCTAGTAACGTGTCTGCAATCCACACAACCTAACTCTGCAACTCGACAGATGCCAGCTTGGCATAGACTTTGATATTAAAAATAAAGTGGAGGCTTTGTAAAAGATCACCTCATATGAAATTTGCTTTGCATGTAAATTCTTCTGTCAAATTAAAAATTGCACATAAAAAAGTTTATTGAAAGAGGCATGAGGGGTGATGAGGGTATGTGCCCATTGTTCCACATACACCTTGGAAGGAAAATGATGATTGCACAGTTCTGATAAATAAATTTTTTTTTAAAAAAAATCTGCCACTTTTTTGGTTTATAAGTTTTGGAATTACTTAGAAAATCCTACTATGGACAAATTATTATTTAGTTTGCTTTTTAAAGAATTCTTTACAACTTTTCCAGTGTCTTTAATCCTGAAACCAAATGCAAGTGGCAGTTTAAAAGTATCTTTGGGTAAAACAAGTATCAGGATCCAACGAGAATTTCCATGATGTGGTCCAGCTCACTCAGATCTGTTCTACATATCTGAATGTTGTTTGCTGAAGAAGAATTACAAGATGGAAAGGTTTTCAATGGTTCTTCTGTAGCAAGAGATGGTGATCTGGGCGGCGTTAGTGGAGGGCAACAGAAGTCTGAATCATACATTGAAGTGTCAATATCTTCAAAAATGTCATCTATTGCCAAATCCTTCAAGTAACTGGTTGAATTTGAAATCTCAAAGGAACCAAACACACATTCAGCTCCCTTCAAATCCTGTCTATCATCTTCTAGTTTCAGACCAGTATTTTCTGGAAACTTTGGCTGGTCATCTCCAGTAGGAACCATACACGTAGGTGGGCTTATATCTTCTACAAAGTCTAAATCCTTCAGAATAGACGAAATAGCAGATGACATGTCATCGTCTGAAACGATCAGCAGGCTGTTTTCAATGGGGTCTTCTACAGACCGCAGGTCACAGCAGTGAGACTCTTGCTGACCAATACCTGAAGGCAACTGAAGGGAAATCCCAGGTGACTCCATCCCTGTGTAGCTGTGAGAAGCAGGAGTGATGCCAGGGCAGATATTCACTGGCTGCTGGTTACTCTCTTGTCTCATCTCCTCCTGAATCTGCCGCACGGTGTTGGCGATGAGGACGGAGCGGTGCAGGTTCGGCTCCACCAGCATTTTGTACGTCTGTAACTTGGTGAGGCACATGTTGAGCACCAGCTGCCTCTTGAGTGGGTATGGCAGACTTCGACTGGAATCAAAGGCACTCGAGAGACCAGCCATGTTCTCCTCATAGTCACTCAGCTTGCGCTTTAGGCCTCTCCCCAACATGAACCTGCAAGACAGAAATTATAAATTAACCTTGGGCAGGCCCAACAGACAATTCTGAAAACCCTGTAGTGTACAATGTATTGGTTAACTTGGACTTTTGATGTCACATAACATCAAGAGACAGAATGAAATCCTACACAATACTACTTCCATTGACAAGATGCACTTTCCAGCTATATTGTTTAACAGCAACTTTTTTTTCTGAACAGAAAACACAGAAGAAATACACTAACTCTCTTTAAAAAGCTATATACTTCTAAGTATATCTGTCCATATGAAATAAAGTAGATGCTTATATTAAGGATCAAACAACTATACAGAATATTTAATCATTTCCATTTTAACATTCATTCTTGGGTACATCGGGTAAGATTTCAAAGCTAGTTTTCAACACCCATTTTGATCTCATTAAGGCATTCTAATGTCTTGCCCAGTGTCTCTGAGAACTCTCTATACAACTGATTTTTCTCCTTTTTTCTTTGCTGACCCAAAATTGTTTTACAGCAAGACCAACAGCAGGGTCTCCCATGGGATCCTTATATCCATTCCACAGCTTGGTAGTTTGGCTAAATGGTGGGAGGAAATCTGGCTGGGCCACTGAGCTCACAGAGAGACAACCACTGCTCATGGCTGCTGGTTCACAACCTGCTACTGACTTCACACTAAGAATATAAGGCAGGAGGCTATCAAACAGCATTTTACAAGTGACCAATTTTGGTAAATAGTTAGGAAAAAAAGTAGAATTTAGTTGCTTTCATTCTGCTTTGTGTGCTCTTGCACTGAAATACAGTAGATCCACAACAAAGTGGTGCAAAAACTGTACACACACATCTGAAATATAAGTGATCGAAACAAATACCTGCTTGAATACTTTGCAATTACCATCCCAAGTCTAAAGTGTTTTATTAGGGACAACAAGCCCTATGCAATCACTCATAAACACAGAGAAAGGAGTATACTGTGCACAGAAACACTGGTAAAATCTCAGTTACACACATCCTAAAGTGTCCGTGAATACAGACACCTCAGCCCCAAACAATTAAAAAAATTAAGCAATCATAAATTAGACACCAGTGGCAGATTAAGGGCAGATCCTTCACACACAATGATCCAGACCCTGCGTGCTGCCGAGGGCCTCCCAACTTCCTTTTCATGTGAGCACTGGATCCTGCCAGCAATAGCTCAGCTGATGGCTGCAGCTGCCAGCTGCTAGCCTGTTGCTAGACTTTTGGGGACAAGGAGAAGGCAGCACGATAAAGCCTCCTGTACTTTCAGGATTTCTCCAGATTTGCAGGAAGCATGTCAGGGCTCCATGGCTACATCCATCTGCCCAGACAAGGCTGCAGGAGAACTCTGCTCCTCTGGAGGAACAGACAGCAAGCAAGCAGTGCATCCTCCTCAGCAAGACACACAAGAGGAAACAGACAGCTGCTACAGGAGTTCAGGTGTCAGACTTCTCAACTGTACACATTTTTTTTTAAAAGGACATATCTACATGAAATTCAATTTGTCCTAGGACTGCATTTTTACTTAGGAGGGAGTAGTTTGGCCTATCTTCAGTTCACTAACATAGTCACTCTTTAAACAGCAATGAAGTTTAATTACTTGAAATTTTACCAGTGATGCTATTTTTAAACTTTGGAACTCTGTTTTTCACCAAAGTTTTCAGCTAAACTGCCACAGCACGAGCTGAATCTCTTTAAAAACCAGAAGGCGTCTGGATGTGGTGAGCCTGTTCACCTGGGTCATCTTCTCACACTGATCATGTATCGCTCTCCCACTCCGGCACCCCACTAACAGCCAGTACTGAGCACTCCATTACAACAAAATCAGAACAAATCTGGATACAAAGTTCAGGCACAAAACATAATAACAAAGTATTCTGGGGAGGCAATGTCTGTGTCAGGCACCCTCAGTCAAACTACGGACAATACTGTCAATAACTGGTAATTTTTGACACAATCTGAGGAAAATCACAATTATGCAGGACAAGTAGACTGTTGCTAAATATACCAACCCTCAACATGAAGACAATAATTTATGCAAACCATAGAAAACTCACAATAAAATTGTGAGCTCTCCATTTTAAGTAGCATTTAAATGTTTTGTACTACCTAAGGCATTACCTCATAGTATCACTAAAAGAACAAAAATTATGCATCAAAAAGGCTGTTTCTTCACTAAGCACCATCATTCCCATACACTGCACACTAGTGGGGTTTTTTTTTTATTTTTTTTCTCTCAATTAATTAAACAGACCAAAATTTACACCTGTAAGGGAATGAAGTTATGACCACACAGGAAACAGCAATTCTAACACTTCATACATTCAGAATACTTGGTTTTGATAATTTACTGCTTTTAATATTTTTTTAAATATACATTTACACTTTATTAGGCACACAGGACATACTATTCTTATCTCTTTGAATTATAGAATTACAGAACCACAGAATCACCAGGTTGGAAGAGACCTCCAAGATCACTGAGTCCAACCCATGCCCTAACACCTCAACTAAATGATGGCTCCGAGTGCCACACCCAATCCTTTTTTAAACACATCCCGGGATGGTGATTCCACCACCTCCCCGGGGCAGACAGTGTAGAATTATATAAATAACATTAATTCCTAACATCTCAAAAATGTGCTAGTATTTAAATTCTGTAAGCAAGCTTAAAGAGCAAGCAGACTGTGATATGCAACAATGTATAATTTCACAAAAACGACTTAAAATGACATGTTTTGCTTTTCAATACAAACAGTAGTCTAGTTAGACTAAATACTTCATGTTCATATAGGCAGACACCCTTCTTTTCATTCCTCAAATTTCCTTCTTAAAATTTGTCCCAGAGCATTTTAGAAATATGTAACAATGCTTGAGCATGACAGCACTTGACTATAAAAATGAAGTGCAAGAAACACTATTTGCTCCAATTTCAAAATATTTCTCCTTAATATACTCCCCACTCTTAAGATGTTTTTTAAAATACACAAACATAGTACTACCTTACATTTTAGAAATTCTGTCTAACACTGATTTTTTTCCTAACAGGAAGGATCCCTAACTCTGCCTCCAGGAGCTAGACGACTTCAAAGGTTACACAAAAATTTGGAAAAGGCTAATAAAAACCAGAATACCATTGGTACAGTGGATTTAAAAATGACTAGTGTCATGGTTGCTACGGGAGACATTAAATTTCAGTTCTTGTCAAACACACTCAGCTGCTGACCTACAAAAGACACAAAGCCCCTTTGTTACCAGCTAATCTACATTTTATCAGACCTTTTGCTTTACTTTCTAACACAAGAATTTCTGACGGGATCAGATCCTTAACAAACTACTGTGTATTTTCTAAGTAGCTTGTTCTTCTGTAGTGCTGCGACATCTCATCCCAAACCCAGAATTCAGTCAGATGCTCTCTTTTACAGCATTACTTTGCTGCAGAAGATGCTGATGGCATTATTTAATTATGCAATGCTTACTCCAATTTTTTGGTAGTAGGGCAAACAAGCAGCTGTGCACACCCAAACCCACAGTGCCCAGACAAGGAGTAGTGTCAGCCCTTCCATCAGCCAGCTCAGAGGAGCACAATCTGAGCACTCTAAAGCACAAAGAGTCTCCAGAAACTGCACTCTCCTTACTCCAGCCTAATCCCAGGAACCTACTCAGATCTCAAAAAATTGGATCAAGTAACAAGATTTCTAACAATCTGATAACTCTGTAACTTGTAAGTAAATAAACGGAATAAAAATTAAAGTTTATGCCAACTTCAAATGTGAGGTCTGCACATAGCCGTTCAATTATAAAAGCAGAAAGCTCTAAGTCACCCTCTTCTTGAACTTGAAAAAGTTCCACAACAAAATTTTTTTTTCCGTTCAGATGATCTATTTTAGAATCTTTTGTCATGAAAAAAAGAGGAACAATGAGGAACAACACATCTCAACTTTTTTTCTGCCATTTTCTCATTCTCTCTCATTATAGTGATGCAAACAGAGCCACAGACCATTTATGGCAGAATGCTTTTTTAATTAAAATAATTTTTCAGATATAGAGAAAAGGAAGCCAAGTGAACTCAGTACTTGAGAGTACCAAACTCTCTATTCGTATCACTGAACTACAATGGAGTCTACACAGAAATTCTGCCCTGACAGCATGTTCCTCAGTTCCTTCCAGTCCGCCATGGAGGACATTTCATAGCAACTCCTCCCTGCTAAGATGGGAAGAAGCATCCAAGCACTGTAATCCTACACCACACCAGGGTTTGAAAAAACTTGGGAGGGAAGAAGCATGTCCCTGGTTGGCAAATCCACACAATACCAAACAAACAGGCCTGGTCAGGGTGCAACTACTCAGAAGAAACATTCCAGGCTACCAAGAAAATTCACATTGCGACGTGTTGTGGACAATACAGGGCCCGTGCCACCATTTCAGCTCCATCTGTCACACGGTCTGACAGTGCAGCTGCCACTGACACATGGTTGGGAAGTACAGCTGGGAACACTCTCAAGGAATAATGCAACATGTGAAAATCCTCAATTACTTCTATCTGGGCAAGCTACTACTTAAAAACTTTTTTGGAAGATGAAGGAGAAGAACTAAAGAGCAAAGTTAAACAATGTTTAGAACTCAGGACCTCACAGAGCTTTAATTTTCAGCAGAGAAGAGCTTCAAAAATAATGAGTGTATCAAACACAACTGCCATGGTTAGTATTGTCTGAACACAAACTTTTCATGCACAAAACAAGTACTGTAATCAACAACGCAACAGTTATTTATTTACCATGAAATATGTCTAAATTGCAAGACCATCAATAAAGTACCTGGCCTTCACTATGCAGGTAAATATAATTTAATTCACAGTGGTTCTTTTTGGCTTTTCTTTTTAGAATATTATTAAATTCAGACTTGCTTGATCCTTTCTGTACAGCCACACCATTGCATTTTTCAGCCCAAGACTGTCTTGAAGTGAAATATTACTTTTTCTTACAGAACAAAAACACCAGCTTTGCAGATGTGTAGGCACCTCGTGAGTGAAAGCTGCCTGTCCAGTTTGCAGTAACGCAACTTACGTATTAAAAACAAAATTACAGACTCCTTGCTATTGTAATTTGGGCAATTGCCTTTCAAAGTCTCCTTTGTCTCATGACTATAGAAACCACGTAAGAGTAAAGACAAACAGAAGCCTCTCTGGGCTGCAGACTTGTGTTAGTGACTGACCAAGGCTGGCTGATAAGCTGGTGTCCTGCTCTCCCCTCTCTTCCACAGACACATCTCACAAGCACACTTCTATCTGCAGGAAGTGCAAAGGACGACAAACATCCCACAGTTACGGCTGTCTCACAAAATTATTTGATGTATGCTGCACACTATTTTTAATGATAATCCTTCCCCTACCCGACACACATTTTAGCTTAGGCGACACAACTTCACAAACAGTTTTAATTAAGTGCTGGCTTGGCTACTGGCTCCTATTTCACATAGAAGAAAGTGCACAAGGAAATGTAAAGGCTGAAAGTGCAGTTAACAGACACAGCACAAATCCCTTCCTCCCATCCGGGCTTAGTGCTGATCACTTGGACGTGCCTTACATAACACCATAAGCTGTCAGACCACACAGAACAGTGCCTCTGATCTGGGGTCCCTGGCAAGTGCTGGAGATCCCCACGCCACATCTCAGCTGTTACCAAGAGCAAGTGAGGGGAGGACTAAACACCTTAGGAAACACCAAAGTAAAAAGCAATTTGGACCTGAAGACACTTTCAAATATACAAAAATGTGTTTAAGTCCATTGCTTCCCCACCCCCCCTCAGCCCTGCCCCAGTTTAGCCAAGATGAGTAACTGCTGGAGAAGGCACAAGTGACTAAAAGTGTGCATACAGGGAGGAGTGCAGTCCTACCAGCTTACTCCCATACCTAAACTCCTATGCAACAGCTTCTTCACAGGAGTCAGAAATTACCAGAAAATAGCAGCTCAAAGAAAGGAGACTTAATGTCAAACTTTTTGGTCAACAAATCTTGACCTATAACACGCCCAAGTCTGGTACAAAGTAACTGAACACAGAACCAAGATATGTTACTGTTCAGACTCAAGAAACTGCAACAAAAACAACAAACAAACCAAAAAAACAAACACAGACACACACACACACCCCAACCCTGAAAACAAAACAGAAAAAAACCCCACACCTAAGGATTTCCCCACATTTTGAAAATAAGACTAGCCTGAATAGCATTCATTAGGTATAAGAAAGGAACGAGAGGAAAACTGAGTTTAGCACAGAATTATTCTGGAATTAACACCCTTCCCACTGTCATTCACTATGTGGGGAAGTAGAGAATAAACCTGTATCATACACAAATATTGCAGAAGTTGAAATGATGTTTAGGAAGCAATTGGGAGTAAGTTTTACCTCGATTTAGAAGTTCATTTGAAACCCCCCACAACACCCTGTTTATATTATGTCTAACGGGATCTGGAAAATTCCTGCACTTAAGGACATCTTCCGAAGTTCCTTACTCCCATTTCATTTCACAAAGCACTGATAAGAGCTTTGCTTTACAAACTATGGCAGCTAAGTTTCAGAGCGTGACACTTCACTCTGGAGAAGGAACTCCTCTGTTAGGATCTGTACCTTCCACAGCTAAAACAAGTGGATCCAGGCTGTTCCCAAGAGTAAATGAACCACATTCTCAGCAGCTGATATCAAACACTAGAGTATAAGGGAGAGCTGCTGAGGGAGCTCCACTGATCAGTAGAGAGAAACTTCCATCCTTAAAAAACCCCACACTAAACCACTATCACTCGTCTGTCACTTGTGTATCTCATTCCACATTTACTAATAAATCTCACACATATATTTTCAATGAGAATGTGTTTAGAAAAGTTTTTCCAGGAATTTTGGGTGGATTTTTTTTTTAGTGGAACAAGGGCCTGGAATAATTTAAACTAAGGATCAATAGTAGTTGGCAAAAGCTAATACATGATCAAGAGTTACTAAACCTAGGAACTCCCATAGTAAAACTAAACTATAATTAAGTGAGAACATAAAGGACTCGTAAAGGAAACAACAGGAACCAAACCACCACGGTTCCACCAAAGCATCTCACTGGAGAGACAAAGGATCATTAGATCTGCAAATGCAATGACACACCTCCTCACAGCTTGTTCTAATCAACTGAACAGTTCTCAATCCATTTTCCTTACCCTATTTGCTTCAAATAGAGATACTGAATGCATTCACCTACATAACACTGACACATGTTTTAGGGTTACAGCGATCTAAAAGATCCACTGATAAAGGAACTTACAGCTTATTAAATATTAAAAATTGGCATGCCCATACTTTAACAGAAAAATTGGACCATTAAAAGCAAACAAGAAAAAAAGCTCTTTTCCTGATGGAGGACCGTGCATTTATTCTTTCAGCAACTACATCAGAAATCACTGAATTTTCTCTTCCAGCATACAACTTTACTTCAGTATCCCAAGTGCCACCTTCTCACAAGACAAGACTGCAACACTCAATTTTAGCAGCTGAGCAATAAATCTCACTGTAAGATTTAAACCTCAGTTAACCAATTTCCAAGAAAAATGTGACCTTACGGCAATATGCTTTGTTGCATTGCAATAATTCCCCCTTATAAAAAATAGCAAAGGAAATTCAGACTGCTCAAACCAAAGAGTTTATACTATTCACTAAGTCTAAGCACCTCATTTTATATTATATATCCTGTTTTTAAGAGACATATTTCAGTTTACCATTCTAATCCACAAATAACATCTGTAGCCCGTTACCAGAACATGCCCTATGCACATAAAATACAATTTCATAAAAACATATGAGTAGTTACCCTTAGAAGACAGAAAGGAGTCCAGGCAGGAAGATTCTGGATTTTGCATAAAGTGTGGTCATCCAACAGTCTTGAACTATCCCAGAGGCCAAGCCATCCACCAAGGTAGGATGATGCGACTTAAGAGGAAAAACAAAACAAAACCAGAGTATTTAATTACTATGTGGTGGTTTTTATCTTTTTAAAGCAGCAGCATTAAGCACACAATTCAATACAACTTTTTCAATGATTTGTGCTAAATTCTATTAATACAGATAAATATGGGTAAAATCCCCTAAAGTTCATTAATACTGAAATAAGAGGACCTAGCACTTTCACCTGTGAACACATAAAATGTGGAAATTATCTTCCATAAATGAGTATTACAGAATGCTGAATCTTTTAAGTGTTAGGCTTTAGGATAAGGATTTGCACTGATATTTCTTCAGGTTACTGAACACCAATTTACAATTGTAATCATCTCCAAAATCACATAAGTGGGAGAGAGAATACCATGCACTGTGAAGAACTACATTTCAAAATTATTTCCTAATGCTTACAGGCTGCAAAAGCAGTCTGATTTTTATTTAATTCCCTGACTTTCCTCTATTTCAGCATACACAAAACCAGTATGAGAAGATATTTGACAAGGTGTCCTATGATTGTGTCTAATATTCAGTGTGGTCCCATTTCCATCAAAACTCTGATATACCAACATCTGTGGTATGGCTAGAGACCACATGGACTAAATCATGGATAAACTCAAGGCATTGGAAACTGGGGAATGTGAAAAGGCTGAAGTGACAGTAAACTATGGACTAGGCTAGTAGATGTGGAGGGAATCGCACGATCCATGCTCTTGAGGTCTCACCTCCACCTGGAGAATCAAACAGTTGTGAATTCCACAAATTAAAGCCCTTGGAGGGGCTAACAGCCTGCAGCCAGGATTGGAGGTGACATGCCAGTTTGTGCACAACACACACACAGACACCTGACCCAGCTACGGCAAACTGCCGCACAAATGCACCGCAGGAGCACGGATCAGTACTATCCAGATAAACACAGTCCTTCATGATCAAAAATCAAGAGTTCATACATTATTTCACAAATCTTAAAATAATACATAGTGAAAGGCAGTCTTACATTCAGACAGACGGGCAAGTAAACGCCTACAGTGCATCTTACATAGCAACTCATAGCCTGATGCTACCAAAGGGCTCCTCCGCTTACAGAACCTCGGAACTGTAAAGATGCAGTAAAACAGCAGTAAAATGCCCGTGACCTAAGCAAGCCAAATCTAACCCACAGCAACAAACACATTAACATCTCCCTCCTCCTCCTAGAAGCTGACTTCTTTCCCAGTATAAGGAAATCGATGCTATCTGTAAATAATAATAATGATAAAAAAAAAAGCCCCAAACAAAGAGACAAATGAAGATTCATAACCTATTTGCTCTGAAACAGCAGGACTTCAGATGGTCACTACAGAGGTGCATTAAAGTGTACTTGTTAGGTCACAGGGAGAGGTGTGCAGTCACTGCTATTCTATACACTGAATATAAAAATACACATTTTAGAGTTTTAGGATTCTTTAATGCTAAAACAACTTCACAAAGCTAACAAGCACACTAAAATGTTGAAGAGTTTTACATTTTAGCACCTTAGCTAAAAAACCCCAAACCCAACAAAATTAGAACCACTGGATAAAAAAACAGTACTGTTACTTGTATTTTAGAAGTCCAATATTTTGCTAGAAGGAGATGAAGTCAAGAAGTTTTCAAATTTAATTTCTTTATTATATACTTCAAAGGATTCCTGCAGAAGTAACTGTGGAGGTTGTGACTTTTGCCCTGTATGATTTCACACTGGGATGAATGTCAGGAAGAAGTACAGAGGTAAGGTTATCAGGCTTAATTTTTACAATCTGTTAGGAAAAAAAAGACAACTACAGAAGACACAGAGTAGCTGTAAATCACTATGAATTTTATCTCTAGTGGATTACTTCTTGTTCCTTCCTCTCTTCCCTTCCTAGTACCTGTTCAGGGATCACTTTAGAATTTTGCGATTATAGCATCATTTCAACGTTAATGGTATTTCCCCCATTGCAGCTAACTGCCTGAATGACAGATTTTTAGCCACATCAAAAATAAAGTGGAAAACTACTGCATAAGGCTCCTACTTAGGCTTTTATTAACGAGAATTCCAACACAGTTTGAAAAATTCCAGGCCTAACTAGGGCAGAAATTATTAACTGCACCTATTTGCGAGCTTAATCTGCAATATGCATAAAAGAGACCAATCTTATGCCCCTCCAGTCCTATCCACCTGCTCGTAGCCCAGACTAACACACATTTACTGAGCCAAACAAAACCTGTTATTAAAAATGTAACTGCAGCATATACATAAGTCGCAACTACCAAGCGGCAGCGATCAGGAGTGCCAGGATGGAAACGCTGGGATTCAGGGAAAGCCCTTTCCTGCCGCCCTCCCGCAGCCGCTCCCGCGGCTCCTGCCACCATTTGGCCTTTGTGGAAGGAGTGTCGGTGCTTCCTGCGGGCGTCCCGCCCCCCCCTCCCCCCGCGGCCGTGGGCAGCGGTAACCAGAGACAACCTTGGGCTTCCCGAGCTGCGAAAAGTTACACTCCTCCCCCTTCCTCCGCCCGGCTCGCTCAGACCCCGGCCGGGCTAATTATAACTGCGCGAACAACTTCCACCGCCGGCCGCGCTCCGGGCGCTCCCCCCGCGCCCAGCCCGGC
>VYXC01008339.1:133473-146291 GCA_013397175.1 Platysteira castanea
TAAACTCGCAGTTCGTCTGTGACAAAAACTACTAAATTTCAGTAAAAGGCATGCCCGGGGCCTCCGCAGAGCAGCGTTACTACAACGCCCGATGCCAGGGCTGTTGGGTAACGAGGCGCGCACGTCTGCCGACCAGCCCTAGAGCTACGTCAAACATTGCACAATTCTGCCATGAATATTCACTTGATTTTTTTTTTTTTTTTTCTTCAAAGATGAGGTGGTTTTAGCCATGCTCAAACTTCATATTTACTTTTCACGGGCATTTGCGTAATCAAGTTACATTGGCACGAGTGTTTGTACAAACCAGATTTCAAAATCTGACATTGAAGTATTTGTAAAGATTGATTTTGAGCCTTTGTTGAACCCTGCTGGTTACCTGATGCATCCCCAAAAAGCTGCTTGATCTAAACCGATCTCTGAAAGAGCCAATTTCTTGGACAGTAAAGCCAAACAAAACTCAAGGACATCTGCACAGATGGATTCCTACGTTGAAGGCGAGCACAGACCAAGTTGACACACAAGGTTCCATGTCGATCTCATAAATACTACAGAAACATTTACAATTGTCTGATGGAGATACACTACAACTTCGATGAAAGATCAGCTGCTTTTTGTGATTATCCAGCAAAGGAGATTTTTTTTTTTAAACCCTCAGGTCCAACAGATTTTAACCCTTGTGTCTTCTGATGGGCACTCGTGAAGGGGTAGGAGTGTGCAAGGCCTGACCCAAATGCAGGGGCGAAGGGAGAGAGACAGAAAGCCGGAGCTGACCCCCATGGGTCCCTCACTGAGAGCAAAGGGACCATCTCTCCAGGCCACCTCTCTCCTGCAGCATGGTGCCCCCGAATCCTTGGCCACAGCTGTGCTCTGACCTCACTGCTGGGGGTCACGGAGCACAGAAGGGGAGCGAGTGCTGCCGTGAGAAGCACTAATGAATCCTTTTTGACACGCTGCTGGAGCTGTGTCGCTTCCCCGAATGGCTGAGGGGTGACACCCCGACCCTCATGGTCCATCTGCTGCACCAAGTGTAAGTGCAGGACCAGGGTCAGCACTGAGGGGGAGGAGTGGACCAAACATCTCCCCCATGCCCCTTCGCTTCTCACCACATGCAGTGGCTTAAGTGGAGGAGTAACTCTGACATGTTCAGGATTCTTCTGTCTGCTAAAGTCAGCCAGGGACAACCAGGAGTATTACACCAGGACAGACCCCTGCCATATGCTCGGGATTATCTCCAAGGAATAGACACAGGATAGGCGTACAAGGTAGCTGGTGCAGAAGGGACAGATCTGGAGTCATTACGTCTAATACGGAATATAAAGGGGTAGTTTAACTAGCAGTACCACCAAAGTGTCTTCACAGCTTGAGCAAAGATTAGGCTTTGCAGACTTGACCCTTGCTAGCCAAAAGTCTATGACCTCTGGGCAGCCCTGCAGCACAGTACAGTCCTGGACAATTCTCCTTCTCTACAGCTCAAGGCAATGCTTGAGCCTCTGGTACAGCCCTTGTCCTCCAGTCTGGCAGACCTCCCAGAAAGACACCAACACTGGTCACCCTGCTCTCCTCACTCTTTCTTGAGTGATTAACCTAAGGTGGTCAGCTCTTCTGTAACCAATTTTTGTTCTGTGCAATAGAAAAGGGTGAATGTGCCTTCTATAGCAGGTGTTTCTAGAAAGGTCAGTTGTTTCAAGCATGCTCTGACAAAAGCTGCAGAAAAAAAGAACCTGGAGTTGTTTAAATGCATGCATCAGAACTTTGGATTCATGGCTTAACACTTGAAGAAGTTAATAGAAATGACACAAAATTTGGTGATTATTTGCAAAGTGTTTGGTCACTTTTTTGCTTGTGTTAACAGTGGGATTCACATAAAAGAACTGGAACCTCATTTAGCTTGGCTATAGTTAATGTCTCATGTGCTAGAGGAGCCATGCTTGTCTCACACAGTGAAGAATTCAGGGGGCTGAGCTCACATACAAGCTCTTTCTTGAGAAAAAACTTCCTTTAAAGGCCCTTACGTTCTCAAATGAGGTCATGTTCTAAGAGTCTAATGCTCTCCCATTTTGACTTGAACTAAGCTTGAGGCAAAAAAAGGATTGCATATGACTTTTTAATGATTTAAACATGGCCTTTCAGTATGACTATACTCAGTGCAGCAGGCCAGGATGCCATTCTCACGAGCAGCATATTTGCTTTTGCAGCAAATTTCACATAAACCAGGGAAAAACACAACCCCCAAACCAATCAAGGTCTCTGTATAACTCATCTGAAAGGAATGCTGGAGGTTTGCTACTTCTTACCTTCATACTAGGCATCTATTCAAAAACACCGTTCCAGGAACACAGGAACTAATGAAGACTGCTTTCCTATGGATTTATGCCTGTGATTAATTACCTCTGTGTCCAAGGTAGGAGCTCTAATTGAAGCTGGTCTCATGCCTGGAAACTTAAGTTTCTCCCTCATCTGGATTACTGGATATCAGTACAGAATGCTGTTTTCTTCTGATATCTCTACACTTAGAAAATTTCTGAAAATGTAGTGACTGTGAGATCTGCTGGATTTGATTGAAATGAATTAGCTATTCTAAAGCCGAAAGGCAGAACGATCCTGTACTGCCCTACCTCCATAGGGAAGTGAGAAAGGCACAGCACACTGCACTAAAGCCAGGTTAGTTTTACCACCTCTTGTTTGGTGGTAAAGCCTACAGTTAGTCAAGTTTTTTAGAAAAAGCCATGACACAAGATGGTTATTACAAAACCTAACAACACCTTACTGAATATTTCTCAGAGTAGGAAATCAGCCATTGTTCTCTTTTGTCAAAAGAATCCCAATTTACAAGAAAAAGCACTTTCACCCTATACCTTTCGAACAAAGCAGAGATGCAAAAGCAAACAATGATACGGAGCTTCAATTTAAACAATTAACCATTCAATGATTTTGTCTTAAACTTCAGTCAGCTCACTGGACACAAAATAATCCCAACACCCAGTACTTTTCATAGCTAGCCTTTTTCTCAGTAATGATTTTAAACACAGAAAAGTTAATTTGTTACAAGTACTGGGGTTCTTTTCCTTTAAGTATTAAACTCTTCCGGTTTTTGAGTTTGTTTTTTATCAACATACCTACTCTTCTCTTTGAAGTCATGTTTTGTAAGCTTCCACAACCCCAGGCTGAAGTTGCATTACTTTTTCTTGATTTCCTCTCCAAATCTTGTCTGCAAATGGAACATGAAAAATAGCATATACAGTTCCTTTGCTACAGCACTTTACTATTGCAGTACATACTTGCACTTCCCACAACCTCCTAGGAGACTTGCAAATACAGCACACAGGGGGATACAATTTCTTGTTTAATTCTGGTTTTGCAAGAAGTCACGGATCACCTGTATCTTCAATGACTCCTCCCTAAAAAGATGACACTTGAATTACTCAGATGTTTCCCTGGCAATGCAAAGCGGCCTCTAGCATTAGGTTTTCCTGTTGACATGTTTGTTATGCATGAACGTTTACCACAATAATTCTTCAGGTGATAAAGCACACATTTTCGGGGAATGTTGGCTAAGCAAATGAGTAATCGTTGTTTTTTTTTTAAGAGCTGCCATACAAACTTATGAAAATCATGTCATACAATGAAATTTTAGTATTTTTCACTAGCTTTTTTTTTTAAAAAAAAGACACTACAAACATCTAAAATAAGTCTCTTTCCTCACAAATTATTCAATGGTATTTCACCTCTCCATGAAAATTCCTTGGAAAAAGGTACGAAATTTATCTTGACTGTCAGTGTTGCAAGAGACACCAAAAGAAGTTCAGACAATCCTTGCAAAAGCTTGCATTTGATAAGCCAGATTGACAAAAATATGTGTGTTCCCAAGATGTTTATTTCATTTCTTTGAAACTTGGTGGCTTTGTACTCTTAGTATTAGTCACAGAGCGTGAAATCACTCATTTAAGAACTGATGAGCAAACAAAATTTGTCATCATCAGTCATGGGTTTTTTTGCGTACGGGACTATACATCCTAGGCCTGAGACACGAGCATACTTTCACTTTGAACAGAAGTCATTTTTGAAAGCATTTTTATTTGTCTTATCATAGATGTCAGAAAACAAATGTGTCGGGTTTTTTTCATTCTAGCTTTTGACAGTTTGTTTACTTATAAGGGAATATGGACTAAGTTGCAGGACTGTAAAGCAGTCACACAATCAATAATCTGAGACACAAAAAGTCCATCATGGTCTGGTAATTACAATATTAAACTATACTCTCAGTCAATTTACAATAATGCCTTTAAAAATGCTTATTGAAGCAGCCCAGACATACCTGAGACTTCAAAAAAAGTCTAAGGACAGCTTTGAAAACAGGCAGTTTCTGGTGAGTCTGAAGGCTCAGCTCATGTGGGAATCCCTAAACTGCCCCAGGCTGAAACGCTTCACTGCTGCGTCTCCAAGGCAGCCTGGTCAGGAAAGGTGCTTTTTCATTCAAAGACCTGATTCTCTCTTCATTGACCAAATCTGTCCTTTAGGCAAATACAGCTATATTCGTAGAGACAGGTGATGTTTTTTGCTAGGCAAACTCCCAGAGCTGCAGCAGAGAGAGGGGGTTAAAAGAAACCAACAACCACCACACAAACAGAGAAGCAATAAGCAGACAAGCCATTGTTATGGCAGCCTGGATCCTTGCACTTCTTGCCTTTGCTGAATGCCTGAGCTCCAGAAACTCTGATTTTCTGGCAAGGGAAAAGGAGAAAAAACCCACAGGCACAGAGGCAGAAGGAGACAGATACTCAATGTTACCTGCAAAGGAAGCAGATTGGATATTAGCTATGTGCCTGACAAAGCTCTCTTTTGTGCGAGTCTACAGCCGAGTGCCACCGGGCAGACCAACAGCCTTGTTCACACACGGCACTGATGCCGTGTAAGCTCCATCACTCTTCCCTAGAAGCACAAGAGAAAAAAGGCTGCTAGGGGTGGCAGCAGAATCTGTCAGAAGCCTTTCCTAATTTAAGAGGCTAAGTTTTTCTTTTAAATTCCCATTTACATGTAGAAATTTTAAAAATCCCCAACAGCAAGTATCATCTCTCACCATTTGTAGTAACAGCTCACTAAATCAGAATTCACAATCTCACAATCTTACAGGCATCTTTTAATTTCTGATGTCTCTCAGTACCTTAGAGGATCACATAGAGGGGGAACTTATTGTATTAACCTTTAAGTGATGCATATTTAACCAATACCTCTTTGGACTAGCAAAGAAATGACAATGGCAGTTAGAAAATAAAGCTTTTTTTCTTATTATTCCTTTTTTTTTTTTTTTAGCAGGAGAAGCGAAGCATGAGAAGCTGAATTGAATTAGACTGAAACACATTATTAAAGCAATAGGGAGACAAGCTGATTTTACAGACTGATCTCTGCAAAGTCAGACCAGTTGTAGGCACACATCAGTTCTGCATAGTGACTGTGCAAGTTTCAGCAATAGCCATTCTTACATCTGCTGAACTAAGATATCAGGCTTGTAAAAGCACATACGATTTGGCATAAGTTTTATGAATGTAATAAAACAGGATATATATTTCTGTTTAAACGCTTAACTTCCCAAATGCCTACGTACCTAACACCTTTCCTGTTAAGCCAAGTAGTCTCTATAAATTGTTTTAACTAGGCACAGCTTCCTCAGCAAAGGAACGCACCCAGCTAGATGCTTTGTACACTAGTAAAGAATAGAGTTATAAATACACACATGTGCCTTTGACAGTTTAACAAATGAACAAATTATACTGCTTCCTATCTGTAACATGCAGACTGATGCACACTAAGGAGGTGGCAAAGAGCATTTTTAAAATATCTTAACATGAAATTGCTCATTTAATGAAAATGGAGGGTGTGGGGGCAGAGGGGAACACCCACAATTGCTCAAACCTGTGGGTTTTCAACACAGTTCAGAGCAGTTTTGGGAAAGCTTCCCAGAGGAACAGAAGATATTTAGTTATTCCAGTCAATGCTGATGTTCCCTTTATAAAACTCTGAAACTGCCTGGCTCTCTGTTTTACCCTAAGGCTTCTGCTGTCCAGTTCAGTGGTTCACACACAGAAAAGCATCAAGAAAAATTACCTGCGCATTTATAATTTATGAAGGAATCTCTGATACAACAAACACTACCACACAAGCCAGATTTATTTCACTCTGAGATATGACAGTTTGTATCTATATTTGGATCCTCCTGAATCGGCATTTATTACTGCAATACCTATGAGTGATCTCTCAATTAAGACATGTAGCATTGGCTTCTCTTTGGTCCAGCTGTATCCTGCGGACTGAACCTGCAAGTGCCTTTATGCTATTTTGTCCTTTAACATGAAGTTATTAAGTGAGAAAGCAAAAGTTTAACTACTACAGCAACTACAAGTTATCTTATGCCAAGTGTAATACAAAGAAACATTTTCCAGTTCACTGAAGACTCACACTAAGTGCGTGGTTTCCTAAGATGGAGCCAATAAGCATTCAAGTGTTGAGTTTGCAAAATTTAGCAAAATGATACGATCTTTCCTCAAAGCAGATGATTCTAAAGCACATAAGCTCAGTGGTCTCCTTATTCTTGAAGTGATACTCAAATGTTCTCAACACCCCCTTGGCAACCCCACCTCCAATCCCCTTTCCAGGTTTGAGAATCTGCATTGTAGGTAAGGTCACTCATGGGAAGGCAGAGCCTGTCAGACATCAAGGTTCTCTTTTCATGTTCAGCAACTTGCTTGGTTCAGATCTACAGAAAACAACCACGTTACTGACAGATGTCTTCCCCGGCACAGCCATGGCCAACACATTCCAGAAACCAATCCATATTTTCCCCATTCCCTACTCCCTGCTAGCTTGGGGCTTTTCCCCAGTAGCAGCTTCTGATGGTAAACATTTGTTATTTTATAATAAAATCATAAGCTATACTCTAATTATCCCTTTCCCCCAAAAAAGTCCCCTAGGAAGAAGCTTAGTTATATACACTTTAAACCCAATGTGCTGGAAGAAAAGACCATCATCCCATGTTGTATTACATTTTTTGTTATTTAAAAAATGCCAAGAGGAAACTCTTGGTAAGAGTGGAGCATATTAATTATGACAAGACATCATGACATGCCAACCAGTGAGATTTAAAGGCTGCTAATAACACTTTTTGTAGAAATTAGTGCAAGATAGTTATCCCATAAAAACAAATATTTGATGGTAGACTTCAATGATAAACAATTCACTTGATGACATTTACATATAAATACACATAAATAAAAACCTACATCATTTAGGTTTGTAGTTAACAAAAAGTATGGTCTGAAATGAATTAAATGTAATTGTATATAGCTGGATCAAAGCTCTTCCTATAATGATACTCAAGTATGTGGGGTATGAAAAGCATAAATGTACAATTCTCAATTTAGTAAAGTACTACTCTATAAAACAGAATCATGAAAACAGCTCTTACATTTTAATGCAAAGTATAAAATTGTATATTTACATTTACATACTTTACTGAACTACATTGGGTAGCTCATGGTAAAAAAATCCCTTTTTAAAAATCTTGCAAAAAATACATCAACTGCAGATATGATCAAAAGTTACTAAGTTAGCAGCTGACATAACATCTGTGGTAAAAAATATATTTTAGGAAAATATGTGGAAAAATCTAAACACCAATAAACACTTTAAAACTATTTTTGAAGTAAAAATTGTAGCAAAACCCAGAAGAAGCTAGCAAGGATAACAAGAACTATTGCATACTGCTCTTTAAGAGCCAGGTAGCGACTTAAAACAGAAGCAGCAGGTATGGTAGTTTTGTGACGTAACAAAGTGGAAACCGGAGGAAGATAGGAAACCAGTTATCCAACTTCCCTCTCTGTTTATTACCATTTTTACGGGAGATATCTATATAGATGAGAGAATCCCCCTCCCTGAGGATATCCTCCATCAAAGGTTAAAACAAATTGGTAAAAGGAGCCCAATTTCAAGAGCCTTGGACCCCAAATGTAGCAACATTTACAGTATGTACTTACACTTCAGTGGATGATCAGATTATTACACTACAAGTTGCAGGTTAACTTTAAGAGTTAACACTATTTTGCAATATGAAGTGCTTTTTAATATATATATATATCTATATAACATACAGATATTTGTAAAATACTCGTGCAGATGTGATAGAACAAACTGTGGAAATTGCTTTCTCACATTTTTTCTTCCCATTAAAAGATCTTTACCTCCTACACAAGGAAGTTCAGGATTCAACAAGGATTTCCACAATATGATCAAGGTCATTAAGATCAGATTTGCAATTAGAGTTAGAAGCTGTATTTGTTGGAGAAGAAAATGTTTCAAGACTATCACAGTGTCCCATTTTTGTGTTGCTCATCATGCCTGTTAACATAGTATCAAGATCATAGTAAGAATTGTCAACTTCTGAAAACAGATCTTCAACAGAATTAGGACTTTTATTCTCCAGTG
Organism: Platysteira castanea; assembly: GCA_013397175.1. NCBI lineage: Eukaryota > Metazoa > Chordata > Aves > Passeriformes > Platysteira > Platysteira castanea. Next base: position 141,949 of record VYXC01008339.1, read on the forward strand.
TCTCAAATATTTGATCTAAAGATTTTTGAAAGTTTCCTTTATTTTCTTGTGGATTCTCCATTTCCCACACGTTGCTCTGCAGGTTTCTCGGTGCTTGCACTGAAGAGGCTGTTGACATAGTTTCTGAACTATCTTGTGCCTGGTCACTCTCAAAGTCTTTATTGAAAGTACCGTAGCCTGGAACATGCTTTCCCTCAGCTTGATCCCGAGATGAACGACAGAGGATATCTGTTGAAACAAGACGATCCAGGGATGCCTGCCCTGTATTCTGTGTATTTATCATCTGCCAAGTCCCATCTTGAGTCATTTCCTCTTGGATCTGCCGTACTGTGTTGGCTATAAGTACTGAACGACAAAGGTTGGGTTCGACCAGCATGTGACACAGCTGAAGTTTAACCAAGGACATATCTAAAAGTGACTGCCGCTGGAGATTATAGGAAGGAATAGCCTTAATACCAGCCAGAGTCCCTTCAATATCTTCTTCACCATCAAAACATTTTCTCTTTAATCCTCGCACAAACATTGTGTCCTGTTAAAAAAACCAAACAAATAAAAAAAAATCGTGTACAACACAAACAGCTCAAGAGGGAGGAAAAAAAAAGAAAAGGAGACTAAAAAACAGAACAGCAAACTTTAATCTTGTATTAAAAAGCAAATTCTTTTAAGATAGAAACATCAGAATTGTCATACCATGTTCTAGAATGGCCAGTGTGGTACAACAGGGGTCAGGAACATATGGACCGTGTCCCAAAGGCGACATTCGGGAACCAGGGGTGAGCAGGTCCACAAGGCATGGCATCGGAGAGAGGCAGGGACTCCCAGCTCCTGGCTCCCATTAAGCTCCACACTTGGTGGAAGTCAGGAGCCGCTGCCTCGCACAGAAGCAAACATCTCACCGGCTGTATTTCACCTACTGGAGAGGCAGTTTCTCCTCGCTCCTCCCGAGTTTCTACTGGCATGCTTAACCTCTAATTTTGGAAATAAAAATACAACCTGGCACACCATCTTTAAAAGATTTGACCCCTCCAGAACATTAACATGCCTAACAGAGTAATACGAAAAAAGAAAACGTGGGCAGCATATGTGAAAAGATTAGCTTATTTTGGCTACAAATAGAGTAATATCTAGATTTGCTCCATGTAACTCGAGACATTCAGTGGAGGTGCCCAAAGCAGTCCTTCCGGTTCCCTTCCCTGGGTGAGTAAGTGAACTGTGTAATTCCAGTAAGAACTGGGCGAGTCCAGTAAGGATAGCCACAGTCATCCTCTGTATGGGCTTCTGCACTCCTTTCCCAGTTGACTGCACGATAGCAAAATTCCTGTATCCCTAGTTTAGGTTCACCACCTAAAAATACACAGGGTGCATGCAGGCTTCTCAGTATTCACACCTAAAATCCCTTACTGAATTTTCCAAGGGGTGCCTCTCAAGTACCGGCCTCAGCTCTTCTTCTGAATTGCACTAATTTTGACAACAGTGCCCCATGCAAATATTGCACCTAGTCCCTTGAAACACAAAGTAACTTCTTAAAAATGCAATATATAAAACTTTTTAGTTTTATAAAAACTAGGCTGCAAATGAAAGCTGGTAACTGATCTTTACATTTATGCTTCTTCCTTATTTCCCTTCTAAGTCTTCTGTCCTTAGAATTCCTGTTTGCCCAATATTTGGGGATTTTTATTTCAAGGTAGTGACTCAAACAAAACAGTTTTTCAACTAAAAGCTGATAAAACCAAAATACTACTGCAGTGTCTTCTTATATCATTTCCAATTTTCCTTGATAAGCCCTAAATTCTGCCTTGCTTTTCTGGTTGCTATGGTACATATTTTCTACATATTTTCATGGAATTCTCTCTCAGCTTTTTCAGAGACACTAAAAATCCACCAAAGGGCAAAAACACTGTTCCTTTCAAAATACATTACATGCTTATCTACTGTGAAAACCTGGGGATAGCACAGTAGCTAGATAAACACTTGGTCTGACTGTACAACACTTGTTACATTGCTGTATATATCCATGAAATAACCTTCTTTGGGACTTGCTGACTCTTAGAAGATTTCTTTCCACCGAAGGTACAAAACTCTTTAGAAATCATAATGTGCAGAGACTACAGTATAGGATGAACTTGGTCTTGTGGTCATTTTCCATAACTTCTTAAAAGCTATCCATGGATTAGCAATGTATGAAATACTTTGGACATTTCTTCTAAAATTTTATCCTGAAACCTAACATATTTGCACTACTTCTGTTAAATACAACACACATTGTTGCTTGACAGTTCCTTTTCCAGATTTTTAGACATTCTTGCAAACTTCCTATCAGAGGATATCCTATTTAATTTTTCCTACATTTGTATGTACAGTAATTTCTGAACACACCCTCCCTCCCATGTGAAACAACCTATAGAAACATCTTTTGGGACTGTGTACAAACCATGTATGATTACATCATCAAACATTAAACACTGCAGAGTTTGAAGCTTCTTTTATTTCAACTTACATGCATGTGATGAGTAATTAAAACTTCAATTGAATGTTAACCTGGTTTTCATACATCTATAATTTGGCATTCAAATGCCTTCTAAGGCACACCAACAGAACAGAACACAGGACAAAACTTGAAAACCTCAATACATCACACACACTTGGGTACCTAGAAGCAGAGGAAAAACATTTATGGATTTTTAAAGGTAAACCCTTCACAGCATTCAATGGATTTTTTTCTAAAATTTGCTTTCAATGAGTATCTTACATCATAAAGCCACTTCTTTGTCATCACAAAGTATCAGGTTACGGTTGCATTTAAGAAGCAAAAAGTGACGTACCAGGAATTGTGTTTGATGCAGTCCTTCCTCTTCTCCCATGCTACTGAGCAAGAGTCCATACAGTTAAAATGAGAGCACCACCTACCAAGCACAGGGAAGCAGGATGTCAGGCAGGGACAGGAGATGCAGAACAAAATAGTTTTGCTTCAGTATCTCTATCCTTTATGATGTGAGCATCATTCCCACAAACATGAATAGTACTATTAAACCCAATGCGCAACTAGAGCACAGATGTGATTTGGCCAACAATACCCCCAAAATCTGCAGCAGAAGGAAAGTGCCAGTTTAATTCCAAGTCCTAGGCTATTGCCCCGACCTTTGGACCAGCCTCTCCCTTACGCCTATACCACTGCCATTTAAAGAGCAAACAAAAATTTTTCATATGAGCACTAAAGATTAAATGTGCACAAACAACAGGTAATGAAAGCAAGTCTTCTTTACTTTTATTACAAAACTACTTTTCACCTTTGTTGTACAAACCCACATATATCTCTGTAGCATCTAGAGAAAATGAGCTGGCACAAACACAAAACTGAAACATAGCAAAACATGAGAGAATTTTCCTTTACCAGCACAGAAACTTTATGACTAAGATTTACTTTGCAAGATAACAATAACAAAAGTAGTGACAGTTACTAAACTCCTTTAGCTAAAAAGGCTGAGTTTTAAAAACAAATTTAAAGCATAATAAGATTTGATATATCAAATACAACTTCCCATCACATGCAAAAATTCCCTTAACTACTGAAACTAGAAAGAATACTGTTCCAACAGGCTACAGAAACTTTTGTAATAAACTATGGAAACAATTCAGATACTTTTCTAGACATGTCTGTGCAGTACAAGACAGTTCCGTGTCTGCAAATGAAGTGCATACCTAGAAAAAAAAAGAAGTAAAGAGGATGCACATGGACAGCTGTTCTTATTTTCTGTTTTGTGTAGTAATAAACAATTTTTCAAGATTGCTTGCTCTCAAATGTGGGGGGAAAGAAGATGGCTGACAAAGGACTTGGGGGTGGGAGTACAGAAGACAGGCTTTTCCTCGAGAAGCTCCATACTCGTTAAAATACCACAGTGGAAAAAACCCCCCACCTTTAACATTCTCAAGCCAAAATCTTTTGACTTGATCCAAGATATTCAAACTAAATGATGTTATGTCACGGGAACTGTATTTCAACCAACTCATAGTCTCATTTTCTTTTATGGACTGAGCTCACAGCAACTTTAAAAACAGTGTCTTAAGGCATCTGAACTACAACTTCAGTCAGACACCATATCAAGTCAGTAAACTATTTCTTATTTCTGGCAAACACTTTATGACACTATAAAAATCCAGAAGTTTTTGCTCCCCAGGTATACTTTCAAAACATTCTATAAATGAAAAGTGATCTCTTTGAGAGCCTGTGTCTGGTAACTATTTGAATCCCAAAATTGCTACTTTATTGGAGGGTAGGTGACAAGGGCATAAACCTAATTTTAAAAAACCCAACTAAGCAAAAGCCACCAAACACAACACCCCCC
>VYXC01008339.1:146298-169021 GCA_013397175.1 Platysteira castanea
CGCCAATAACTACAGGTAAAGATGGTGCAGTCATGAGAAAAACAAATTGGAATCTTTTCTGATGCTATTTGGTATATCTGACAATTTTAGAGAGAGAGGCTGTGGCTGTTTGCCTCCCAAAATAGTGGACAGTACAGGAGATGACTGTTGCCGTGAGTGCTTGGTAAAAGAGCCATTATCACATCCACAAACCAAATGACATGGGATGCTGGCAGACCAGTCCAGTCTGCAATTCATGCACATACTACAGAAGGAAAGTTTTCCCATATAATACAATAATGTGTAAAACCTGCTGCACGTGATTCCAAGTTCTTCCAGAGGGCAATAACCAAACCACGTGGACCTCTGTTAGTATAAACTTGAAAAATATGTCCATCAGAGCAGTCATTTATTTGGGTTCTGTAAACTGGCATATATGTGTGCCTCAGAAACCAAGTTCTCAGTAAAAGCATATTAACTTCATAGCTATTATCATATGCAATTAAAACCTTGCACACAAATGACCTCCCACAGACTTCTCTGCATTATCTCCAATAAGCACTCATCTCAAGACAATGATAAATTTGGAACTTAATTAATTAAATTCTAAGTACCTTTTCCTATTGATTTACATATTAACATACTCCAAAAGGCATTAGCCATTGTGTAAAACCTTTTGGTACATCAGAGCAAGACTGCTGCTGCTTCAGAGTCAAGGTGTTCGAAAGCACCCGATAATTTCAAGCCGTACCTTTCTGTACAAGAGGCAGTATCTGGACTAGCTACATCATCTCCTTTCTTCCACTGCTACCTCAGTGTCACAAGCCCAAACTTTGTGTGTTCAACTAAACTGCTGTTAGAAACAGCTATACAAAAAAATGCTGTCAAGGAGACAACAGCTAGCTGCAGCAAAATGCACTAGGAAAAAGGAGTTTTGCGGATTTTGGTGGGGTTTTTTTAATAATAGCACAGTGTTATGTAATTCATTACAAGTCTTTCTTTTAGAATAGACAAATTCCCAGTCTGCTTTACAAATAAGGTGCTTGAAATTTGATCCAATTCTTATTAGAGCATCAACTCAAGACATTCCAGGTTCACACTCAATTCAAACTCATGTAGTGATACACGGCCAAAGATACAGTTCAGTACTTAAGGGAAAAAAGCTGCTTCCCATCAGTTGGGGTAACAGAGAAGATAGAGAATTTCAGCAGTGCTTATCTTTAGGAGAAGGCAGACAAGACCTACCTAGGCCAGTGCTGGAGGTTCAGTGAAGCACAGTACTGCTTTTTGTTCAGCCGTAAGTACAGTGACGATGGTTAACACAGGAAGGCAAGAAGGGGCCGTATCTCCCCTCTACCACTCTAATCCTCTCCACTCCAACACTGGCTTTTTTAAGAACCGTGGGAAGAAACCAAAGCTCTGTGTAATAGTAGAGAAAAAGACGGAAAGAGAGCTACTCCTCTTTTAGACATACACGTGTGCCCATATGGTGGTATCGAGATATAAGCTGGGATTGAAACACAGCAGAGGGCTGGTAAGGCCAGAAACATCACTATTCGGACTGGAACAAAGGCCCCTATAAAGGACTGGGGTCTGTCAACCCCTGGGGTGTAGGAAGCTGGCAGGCACCTCTCCGGCACTCGAGAGACTCGGGAAGGTGTTCCAGCACCCGAGAAAGGGCAGTCTGGGCAGTTGGAGCGGGAGCTCGCGGAAACGCAGACGGGGGCCGGGAGCGCTGAGCGCGTGAGCGCGCGGGGGGAGCCCGCAGAGCCAGGGGGAGAGGCGGGACCGGGGCGGGGAGCGAGGGGGAGCTCCCTGGCCGTGGGAGGGCAGCGAGGTGCCCGGGGGAGGCGCGGCCGATGAGGGAGCGCGGCGGAAGGGACCGAGCGCAGGAGAAGTGCAGAACGGGCCCCTTGTTCCGCCCGCCCCGGCCCCCTCAGCACTCCCGGCGGTTACTCATCGCCCCGCGCTCCCGCCGCCATTTTGAATCGACTCCGTCCCTCCACGGGTTCCGCCGGCACCGGCTTCCCGCGGATCCGACCCAGCCCAGCCCGACCCAGCCCATCGTACTCACCGCCTTGCCGCTCCTGTAGGAACCCCCGCTCTGCTCCCGCCTCACCGCCCGCTCCGCGCCCGAGGGACGGGCGGGGCCAACCGGCCCCGCCTCCCCCCGCCCGCCATCTTATTGTCAAACCCCACAAAGGGGCCCGCTCCGCCGGAGGCGGACCTTCCCCGAGACCACGCCCACAATGGAGAGACGGCGGCTGCTATTGGCTACCGCCAAGCCGTGCAGGCGCCGCTCGCCGGTGCGATTGGCCATGACGCCCGCCTGTCCCGCCTCGGGCTCCGCCCACGAGGCGGTGGGGTTGCCATGGCGGCCGAGCCCTTCCCCTCGGCCGTGAGAGGCTGAGGGAGGCGGGGGCGGGGGCGAGGCGGGGCCGCCCCGATTTCAAACCGCAGCCAAGGCCCCGCGGCGTGTCTGGGCTCCCGGCCACGGGCTCCGGCGGGAACAGGTTCAGACTTGGCCGCGCTGCAGCCCACGGGGAGGGGTGGCGGGGGAGGGGAAAAGGAGTCTTGGCCGCCCCGGCCCGGGCGTTCCTCGCCGTCAGGCGCCACTTCCCTCAGGGCTGGGGAGCCCCGGCGCTGCGCCCCGCGGGGGTGACAGGAGGCCTCAGGACGCCATTAGCAAGGCCTGTGGCATTTCCTGTTCGGGCCCGGCCGCCTGGCCCCGGGTCTCGCAGTCGGAGCCAGGAACCCGCATGCTTGGGGCGGGGTGATGGCTCACACCCCGCAGGGAGCCGCTGTCTGAACACGAGTCAGCAGTGAGTGCCCGGGTGGGTAAGAAGAACAGTGGCATCCTGGCCTCTGTCAGGAATAGTGTGGCCAGCAGGACCAGGGAAGTGGTCGTTCCCCTGTACTGGGCACGGGTGAGGCCATACCTGGAGTGCTGTGTCCAGTTCTGGGCCCCTCAATTCAGGAAGTGCGTTGAGGTGCTTGAGTGTGTCCAGAGAAGGGCAGCAGAGCTGGGGAAGGGTCTGGAGCACAAGTTTTATGCGAGACAACTGAGGCAGCTGGGGGTGTTTAGCCTGGAGAAGAGGAGGCTCGGGGGGGACCTTATCACTCTCCAACTCCCTGACAGGAGGGTGCAGCCAGATGGGGGTTGGCCTCTTCTCCCAGCGAACAAGTAACAGGACAAGAGAACATAGCCTTAAGCTGCACTGTAGGGGAGTTAGACTGGACATTAGGAAGAATTTCTTCACAGAGAAGGTGATTAGGCACTGGAATGGGCTCCCTAGGGAGGTGGTGGAGTTACCATCCCTGGAGGTGTTGAAGGAAAGACTGGATGTGGCACTTAGTGCCATGGTCTGGTTGACAAGGTCCTGTTTGGTTACAGCTTGGACTCGATGATCTCAGAAGTATTCTCCAACCTAACTGATTCTGTCCTAAAGCTGCCACCGCCCTGCTGAGCAAAACCCCCTCCCCAAGCCTTGCTCGCTACTGTGACCCCAGCCCGATGCAGCTGCACATCTGCAACCACTTAGGCCGCCCCAGCGCCTCTCGGTCGCTCTCCTGGCCGAGCAGCTACGTGCCGGCTGCTCCGGAGCAGCCCGAGGGAAGGAGGGGCGGCTGGCCCGGGCTGCCCGACAGCCGCAGAGGCGGCAGCTGCTGCCTCCCGCCCCCGGGGCGCGGCGGGACGGGGAGGGGAAGGAAATGGAGACAGGGTGGGAGAGGCAGCAGGAGTTGGAGGATTGGCGAGGCCTGCGGCTGAGGTTCTGTAGGAAAGGCTGGGAAACAGCAGAGCTGTAGCGTCATACAGTAAAGCAGGAGGAAAGAACATTTCCACAGCAAAGCAAGATCTGCTTTTGGGACAAGACAGGCTGCAATGTGCAGTATTTCTCCTTGTTTACAGTTTCTTGCAGCAGTCTTACGGCATCATGGTCAAAAGCACAAGTTAGAGCTTGCAACGATGCCAGAAAGAGAGATGTTCTTGTGCTCTATTCACCTTAACATTGAATGCCCTGAGTTTGAAGGGATCCACAAGGATTATGGAAGTCTCAACTCCTGGCCCTGCACAGGATGACCCCAAGAATCCCACCATGTGTTTAAAAGCATTATCCAAATGCTTCTTGAACTCTGTCAGTCTTGGTGCTATTGATTTTCTTGTTGTTTTGTTTTTCTTTTATACATATATTTAGCCCCAGTCTTTTAATAAGGATTTGACTTGAGAAATAAAGGCATAACATCGAAGCACAAAACATGGTATGGGATCTGATGAATAACTTAAGAAACTCAACTACAACCAGTCTTAGCATTAGGCTTTCACTTGACTTGGGTATTTCTTTAAAAGTCACTATGGGAAGCATTTAGGTGTTCTCTACCATATTACCCACACTTGCAGCAAGGAAGCAGTTTCCACATGCAATATATATACTGTTAATACATATTTGTCACATTTTAGTAACATTATGGAAGGCTGGTGGAACATTTCCTTGGCAAGCAGCAGTGAAAATATCTTGTGCAAATCTACTACTGCAATGCCAGCAGGAGTCAGGACAGTCAAAAAAGAAAAGTAAAACCCAAAACTTACTTTCTCATTCTATTTGAACCAGTCGTCCTCAGCAGAGACAAACATTTGCTGTGGTGTTGCCATCACCTTCTGTAATTCCCAGTTAGCTCAGTCATTTCCTGTCACTTCATCTGGCTCTTCTTTGTAGAAGTTGCCCCAAGTTCGTTTGCAATTTCAGAGTTGCCTTCAGTTTGCTCATAAATCTCAGCTCTCTCATGAAGCTGTGCATTCCGGTAGTTGTTCATGCCTGAAGCCTCGACATAGGCCGGTCATCCCCCGACTGGGTGGGCTGTGTGTTCTCTGTTCTGGCTGCTGATGCATCCTTTATATCAGAGAGCATCGTTGGTCAAACCAGGACCACACCATATCCTTCATTATTATGGATCACATTCTTGACCATGGTTACCTTGGGAATCTCATAACATTAATCTAAGAAGTTGTTTGTAAGTATTCCCCCCTTGCAGCAGTACATGCCATTGTTCAACAGAATGGATGCGTTACCTGGATATATTTCCACACCAGCACCCTTGGCATCACACAAATGATCTGAGTTTTTCATTAATAGCTTGGCTGATGTCTGTATTGTTATGCCTCTGGTTTCACATTGTAACACAGTTCTCCAGGGGGGTTTTCCCATGATGGACATTTTAAACCTCCTTCACAACTTCATGTTGCACTCACTTCAAACTGGAGATCCTTATATTGGCTTCTGTACAGTCAAGAAAGATGTCTTCTTTCTCTTGGGATTTTTTTTTATCAAAATATCTTCTGGCAGGCCATAGCCTTTGAGTTCAACTGAATCAACACTGCAGAACAGGCCCTCTAGAACACATTGACCAGGACAGATGATGACAATGTATGCTTCATAACAGGCATTTACAGCTCTCAGTGGATCATGGTGAAACTATTTTTAGGTGTTCACCCCAATCAGCTACAAGCCCAGAATCACACCATGTTCTCAGATGTCAGAATGTAACCTCAGTCAAGGCTCAACACATCACGCAAAGTAATCCAAGTCATCCTCCTCCTTCTCCCTGTCCCAGTCCTCCAGATGCACTGGTAGAAGAGCCTGACATGCTCTTCAGGTTGTGCTGTCTGGTCAAACGCTCCTGACTCACCACACACAACCCACAGTTCTTCCATTGGTATCTGGTGTCCCTTCAGTTTCAAGGGTTCCTGCTGTCCCATGACTCACACAATAAAGGCTGAGTTGCACAGCTGCCTTTCAGAGCTGAGTTCTCCATACCAGCCACACCAACAAGAACCTCAAACACATTTGTATGCCAGATTTCCTGCCATCCACATGGTGCAAAGACTTCGTCCAGGTACTCAGCTGTGAATTGTGTCACCTCTGAAGTTTTGCAGTGTTAAGGAGGAGTTTGGACCTTAGGTTCTGAGGTACAGTCAGTTTATTTCAGCTCGAGCTGGTGCCTCTGGAGAGGGATCCCAGACAAAGAAATCCCTGTGCCTTTATAGCCTCACAGTCTGTGCACCTGACCTTCCTGCGCCCAATGGTGGTTTATGGTCTGGAGTCTTCCAACACCTCACGGAATTCTTTTTCCATGTGGGCAGGCCATTACTTGTTCTTATCTTCCATCCTGGGGCCCTTCAGCATCTCAAACCTTATCTCAAGACACCCAGTCTTTCTCTGTTTACTCCCCTGCTTAGCTGTCCATGCTAACAAACAGTTCATTTAAAGTTCCCTGACAACAAGCTTTGAGCAGGACCCACTCATGCTAAACTGTCAGCAAGTTACAATTAAACTTAACCCTAGACAATTAATTTTTAATATTCTATAAGTAAACAGTGTAATCCCCAACATGTAGTCAGCCAAGATGTAATCCTGGTAATCTGCAAATTGCTCGTGAAACAAAAGATGATCAGTGTGAAAAATATCTGGGAAAAGTACATTCCTGTTGGGCACAGTCTTTCCTAAAGCAGTGCTTGGTTTGTCACAACTGCCACAGTCACTCCAGGAGCCATCACTCCAGACACTCGGCATCTTCCTGGAGCAGATCTAGGCTCTGCTGCCTCGGCTGCTACCGGAGACCACCGCCTCCCGCAGCTGGCGGCAGCGGCAGGGCCTGACCATCCTCCCACGCCCCCCGGCAGCCCCAGCTCAGCAGGAATTCAAATAGGTATTCCCACGACAAATCCTGCGAGAACCTTTGAGCCTCCGTGAAGGCCCCTTTCGAGGCAGTGTGGGGGCTGTTCCCTGGAGGATCACAGCTCGAAGAACTTCATTTGCATTGCTCTTTCTAGTGATAGCATCATCTATATCAAGTAAAATACTTAGGTCCCCTCTTCTTTTTTCTTTTTTTTTTCTGTGTACCTACAGTGAAAGGATCTCACTGTTTTTGCTTGTGGTTTCCCCCCTCCCCCCATAACCTCTGCAGTGAAACTGGAGGATGTCTCATGGCTTAAGAACTACATCATCTATGTTTCTGACTAAACCAGTGACAGAAAAATTGTGATTCTCCATCTTCTCTGAAAATCTATTGATGAGTTTCTTTGAGAAACTAGCAATGTCTCATAATTTGATTATTCTCAGCAGAAAACAACTCTCATATCTCACATGTGTGATAAACAAAACTCGAAAAGTCAAAATGGAAAAATCTGGACAGACCTTTGCAAAACAATACAGCCTGAAGTATTTACTAGTGAGCTGGAAAGAGATGTCTGCAAAACAACCTGACAGGGGAAATGGAAATGAAGAAAGTAACTGCATACAAAGGAAAGGAAAAGAGTGAGGGAATTACTGGCCAGGATCGTCAGGAGAGGTTTAAATCAAAAGGTAATTTAGAGCATGTACCCAAAGCTTCTAGACAATTGGGAGGCATTACACCTAGTAAGACACTGCAGAGCAGCCTGCCTGCTGAGGAAATGAATAACATGGGTGACAGGGAAAATGGTGCAAATCAACTCAGCAGGTCTCTCCTGGGAAGCCAGGTCATCACTGACACGCAGGAAGATTTCCAGAGCGAGTGGAAGTTCTGAAGGGATTTAAAAGCACTGGCAGCCTGCATAAAATATGATTGGGATGCTCTCTTTGTCTGAAACAGGAGGCACAGGGCTGGTTTAACAGGACAGGAGCAGGCATTGCCTCGACCTTTCCAAGCAGGTCCAAGGTGTAGATCCATCCTTATCACATGGAGGGAGTTATTTGAGCTGCAGCCCCAGCCTCAGAGCAGGAGGGCCGGGTCGAGGGGAGCTGCTGCCCTGAGCCCCTTCCCTTGGCTGGGCAGCGGTTGCTTTGTGCTCCGTGGAAGGACGGGCTTGGCTTTAATCCCGCAGAGCTGCGTGTGCTCCGGCCGTGCGGCCGCCCCGAGGGGAGCATCCGCGGCTGCGGGAGCTGTGCCGGCACCCAGCTCCGGCTCTGCCATCCCACAGCCCGCCTGCTCTGCCGGGAGCCCGGCCTGCCTCTTCCTCCGGCGGTGGCTGGTACCGGGTGGTGTGACCTGCGTGCCATGGGCGTTGGAAAGGAGCCACTGCTCCCTCCCGCCCAGCCCCCTTCCTTCCCTTCTGGAGCAAGCCTGTGCTGGGCTGTGCTTGATGCCTCGGGAGCTTTGCTGCTCCTTTCTCAAAGCTGCTCAGCCCCTGCTGGGCTGGCCAGACTTTCACACATTGGCTGTGACGGGAAGGCTGTTTAGAGCTGGATAATGTTTATAAAACTGCAGAAATTAACAGAAACTCAGTGTCCAGGAGCTGGGCTGAAACTACCCTTTTAAAAGACAAAAAAACCCCCAAACCCAACAAAACCAGACATGACTCAGCCCTGAACTGGAAGCTGTGAGCTGTCGCCAGTGCAGTGCTGTGCTCTGGCTAGCGACTCTTTTTTGAGAGACAAGGTGTGTTAGCTGAAGCTCTGTGCATTACCAGCACAACTGCCGGTGGTTTGGAAGAGTTTTTGGCTGTGATCCCACTGGTTCAGAACGGAGACAGAGCTTGCTTGCCTCTGCCTGCTAAAGACAACGTGGACTTGTTCTGAGTCTGTATTGTTTCTCTCATAATTACTGTTTGATTAAAGCATTTAAGATACGTTTGTCTTTTTAATTTGGCTCTAGAGTAGGGTAGGAGGCCCACTCCTAGTATACATAGTTTCCTTTAAGCCCAACCTGGCAAATTCTGACTACCTCTGAGATAGGCAGCATTATGAATCAGTCCTGAGTGCTTCTGCAGACAAGCACATTCCTGCAGCAGAGCTCCCCTAAAAAATCCAGAGGCAGATGGAAAAACAGCTAAGGAGTAATTAAATGTGGCTGTTCCTTAAGGATCAGGCCTGTAGTAGCAGCTCATCTGGGCCCCATAAGCCAGGTGCAGGATAGAACTCCACTGCGTGCAGTCTGCAGTCATAGTGCACTGAATGTCACAGAAAGTGTTTTTATATAGTTGCAGTGTGTTAATGTGTGGATCATCGAATGTGGCTGGAAGTTCTGCTTAGCCTTCAGTGAGGACAGGCTTCTCCTTCACTGCTCTGAGCCTGGATGTTGCTTCTACCTGTAGGAGGGGTTAGACAAAGAACAGTGGGCAACTGGTGCCTGTAAAACAAACCAAAAGGTTTGTAGTAATCGAGCGAACATTTGTGGGCTAACTGTAGCTTGATGTTGAATGATAATGATGCTGGCATCAAATGTTAGTGGCTTACAAAATGAGAATAGCTCAGCCAGAGTACTCCTCACCCCAGCTAATCCATGCACTGGCTAACACATGTCTGAATATGGCAGTGTTGGCTCAGCTGGGGGTTTGAAAAACTGAACAGTGGTAGTAGGCAGGTGATGGGAGGGGGGTGTGTCTGTCAGCACAACAATGGCAAAGCATTCCGTTCTTAGGCAGAAATCTCTCTGCCTCAGGCCACCAGCCTCAGGCCTTAGGTTTTATGGCTGTGGGTATCTGATCTCTCTACTAAGAGGCCATGGGGATTAGGAGTGACATGAGCCAAGAAATGGGTTCTTTGTAAGAACTTGTACAGACTAAGATAGTCTGTGAGCTAAAAGCAGCACTGCTGTTTTTACCTAAGCCAGCTAGTAGCTTTATGGAATCAATAATAAATTGCTAAGAAGAGGTATTAGTATGTTTTGATTGCAGGAAATGGAGTGGAAACAGGACACAGGGAAGCAGTTAGGCTTGCACTAGTCCACTAACTGTCTTAGCCTGCCTAGCTGAAGTGGTTTTGTTGGACTTGAAGATCCCTTACAGGCAGGTAGCTGTTCAAGTCAGTGACCATCATTTTCCTCTTACAGTGGAAAGGCGCTGAAAGAATGCCCTCATTACAGTATTTGTTTGTGCTCTTCAACCAGCAGGAGGTGACAAAATGAAAGTAAAAAGAAGTATCTTCAGCGAGATTTACAGTTGCCAGCCAATTCAGAGAAGGTGTTCTCCATGGCAGGTGAGAAGTACGCTGTAGTGGACTTCGGCTGGGAGGAACAAAGGCCAGATAATACCACGTTAATGACAATAGGAACCTCTCCTGACAAAGCACCATGCACTGGACCAAACAGCTAAAGTCTCCAAATGATGTACCAGCAGTCAGCAAAGATGGATTTTAAAGTGCTGAATGTTGTTTGGGGTTTTATTTTAAGATAGCTCATTGTGATACTTCTGGTTTATGTTTGTGGGGGACAAGATCGTTTTGGTGTTGCAAAAGTGCTGCCTTAGAAAGGATTTTTAATAATTAGAACACACCTACTTCTTAATAGGGATTTTTTAAACGTACATTTTGGACACTTGAGTGCCATGTTATCTGGTGCTGCTTAAAATATGTGTTCTGTATCTAAGCATAAATACCATAGGCTATGACAGTTGCTATAGCAACTAAGCATCTACTATTAAATAGCACCCACAGGCTGAAAAACCATGTGCAGCCTGTCAGTACACAAGGTATTCCTTTCTTTGCAGCCAGCTAAGTACAACATTTTCATCTTGGGAGCTAGTCTGTTTCTGATGAATGTGTTTGTGCTGGTCATGTGAAGATCTTTTCTCCCCCACCAGCTCTACCTTCCTTTGAAACAGCAGATACTGTAAGAACAAAATAGCCTGCAGTGGTTGCAAGCTGAAGAAGTTAATGAATAATCCCTTTTTCATATATTCTTGAACATGCATTAGAGCATGGCTTTCAAATATTTTAGTCCAGATTTGAGCTTGCACTTTTACTATTCTGCATCTTTTGATATTACAGTGTTTTGCTCTTGAAACCAGCCTTTCAGAAGGCACCGTGCTGTTCCTAGAAGCCGTATCCCTGAAAATTACAATACCAGTGGGAAACTAATTTCTCCAGTCATGGCAGACCGGAGAATTATAATTCAAAAGTACAGTTAAAATGAAGGAAACTTCTAGGAATATGTGGTCCAGTTATTTATTTTTAAGCTTGCCTTAAAATTGGTAAGCATTTGGACCATGAAATCTAAGGGGAAGAAGTAGAAATAAGAACACTGGGTTTCATATGCAATAATAATTCTGGTGGTTGAAACTTCAGTAACAAGCTGTTGACAGCATTAGTAGTTTTACATTTTCCAAACTAGAAATGTGATTTTCTTTAGATCCTTCATAAATAACAAGGAGAATAAAATTAAGCAGCAGTAAGAGAGAAGTATGCTGGTTATAGTAAAAAATGCTCTATCTGCAAATTAAAATGACCCGCTGTGAGCCATGAAGAGTAGAAGAAGGCTGTGATGGCTTATTGGAGTGTTTGGATTGTTTCCAAATTTTGTTGGAGTCTGATGAATCAATAGGTTAAAAGGAAAATGTATTGTAGCCACAAATTACTGCTGATGTTGATTTGCTGGTGGCTTAGCAGAACTACATAGTCTATAAAAATATAAATTATAGTAGGACCAAAACAATTATAGTTTAATAAGAGTATCAAAAAGTTAGGATAAGAAGTAGGTAAACTAAGGCATGAAAAGGCATATTAAAAATGTGATTTTTTTTTTTCCTAAGAGAATGATTGCTAACACCTCTGTGCCTTGTCTGTTTAAAGGGTTAACCTAATTAGAAGCATGACTATGAACACTGATAACAGACTGTGAGCTGGTAGTTTTCTTTGGTCCAGTCCTGCACCTTGATGGAAATGACTGCTTTGACTTTTGTAGCAATAAAGGAATGTTAACTCCTGTCTCCTGGTGGTCTGCCAGGAGCCAGTGGTTTCTCAGAAATAATTTCAACATGTCCAGTATTAATGGAATAATAAATCTTTAATTTGCGTTACTTACAAATAGCACCAAATTCCAACAGACTTTGGATAAAGTCGCTGGAGCTGCCATGAGCAATGGAGCAGGATGATGTGGAGAGTGGTTTGCCAAGGCAGAGAGGAAAGTGGGGCTCATCAGAGAGTTGTTTAGAATTTGCTGGGTGTTTAGATACTGCTTGGGGCTGAGCTGAATGCCTTAGGTGGTCTGCCTGCCTCCTGCCACTTACATCCTCTCCGGGAATCATGGACAGATCCTGGCAAGTTCCATCATCCTCCATTTTTTTTTTTTTTAAATGCAAGGGAACTGTCTCTTTCTCCCCGTGATTCCCCTGTTTGTTTTCAGTTCTGGGTTTGGGGGTTTTTTGCTTCTTGTTTTTCAGCCTGTCGGTAGCCATCCTTCGAAAAAGGTTGTGTGTTTCTGCCATATTTGGATAAATATTACAGCCTGATCTTGTGTCTGGCTCGACAGCTGTTTGTATGGTGAGGATGATCACACACATACGCTCCTCTGTACAGACTGTTCTACCTAACAGCAGCACAAAGTCTTACAAAGTTATGTTTACAGGATGTGAACTTTAGGGATAGAAGAGGTGCTAACGTTTTTTTCTTCCACCGTTGAAGTCCACCATGCCCAGCAGGAGAAATAGGGTAGAGTCTGGTGCCCTCTTGTGACTACATTAAACTCCTGAAAAATCATCATCCGGTGACTTAAAAGCGGTCAGAACTTGAATTACACTGGAAAACACAAAGAAATTTATCCTAAACAAAAGCTGGAAATATAGAAAGGGGGAATTAACCTCTCAGTGTTATTTCTGAGATGGTCCAGAATAGAGGCAGTAGACTCACAACTCCTATTTGACTGATGGGTTGAATATTTCAATGATATGTTGCTTTCATAAAAGCTTTCTTCATCCTATTCAACTAGATATGATACTGAAGGATGGACAAGTCAGGGTTATACATTAATATTGTGCTACATCATGGAAGATTATGCCCAGGCTACATTTCTAAATAAAAAACTCCCCAAATTCTCCAAATTCTAGGGGGTTGAAGTCATTATAATCTGAAACTCTAGTCCAGCAAAAAAAGTTCAGATTCATGTTTCATTTTCCACAGCCTTCAGGGAGGAGGAAGATGGCTATTCTCATGGCTTTGGTTTAATTTCACATTGATTTATTTGGAATGAGTTCCAGTATCTCCAGAGTTTAAAAAAAAAAAAAAAAATTCTGGGATCTTCCCTTGTATAGTGTTACTTCTTATCTTGGAATTTGACTAAGAACTTGTTCTAGTATCTGAAACTGTGTGCTAGGAAGACAAAAAGAGAAATATTTAGTGTAATTTCCAGCTTCTCCCCTCTCATGAGCGGGGAATATTTCTGGTCAGAAAAGGGAATGACTCATCCTTTAACAAAGCAAGAAGGATCTACTCAGCCTCTCATTAGGGAAAGCCCTGTGCTGAGTTATAAAATCACACACACCTTTGAATTCTGCTTTTGTGTAAACTGAAGTCGCCCTCTGACCTTTAGTTTCCCATCAAACCTTTCTGACACTACAGTCTGCCTGTATCTTCACACCACTGTGTACAGAGGAAGATCCCCATTTGTCCTCTTCTTGTTTCTGATGAAACTTCAGATTTGTTCTTGGCCTGTCTAGAATCTCCTGACTTTTGTTGGTGGGCCATTCCCACAAGTCAAGACAGCAGTAAGGTGGTGATACTCCTGAGTTCCCTTGCTGTTTAATGTACACTTTTCTTCCCTTTTCTGTATCACTCCATCCAGTCCTGAGTTTAGTGTGAGACTTGTACATTGTCCCTTTTGGGACACAGCTGTACCTGCCAGTGAGGCAGTGAAGTGCACCATTCCACTGAGAGCTTTATTTCAGGAAGGATTTGAACAAAAGAATTGGAGACAGTTAGAAAGCATACATGCAGCTCAATGGAAAATTATAGCATTTTTTAAATAATACCTTATCATATGTCCTGTATCAAACACAT
This sequence comes from Platysteira castanea, assembly GCA_013397175.1. NCBI lineage: Eukaryota > Metazoa > Chordata > Aves > Passeriformes > Platysteira > Platysteira castanea. Next base: position 160,023 of record VYXC01008339.1, read on the forward strand.
TGCCTCATCACCTATAAATGTCAAACATACAAGAGTAAAAACTACCTGTAGTGGGTATTGTGAGCCCTGTCTTCTTGACTATATTTAAGAAAGACAACACTCCCCTGCCCCCAGTTAATCAAATAGGTCAGTAATAGTGCTGTTGTCTCAAGTGTGTCGGGCTCACACTGTCAGAGACTCATCCCAGAAAACTGGTGCTAAGAAAGTGCTTCCCAACCCATGAAAGTAGTGACAGGAAGGGAAGAGCTTGAGAGGCAGAGTCCACATGGATAGAGCTCCAAGAACTAGGGATTTTAGAGATTATTGCTGGTGGCCTCCTGTGTACAGCAGTGCAATAATAGTGTTACTGATGTCTTCAGTCCTGTACCCAGACAGGTACTATAAGTCTTGTGAGTGCTTGGCCCTGAGTGTTTCCAGTCTGGAAATCAGCTCTGCAGATCAGTACCACTCTTATTTTTTGAAAACAACAAGACACCTCCAAACACCAGAATATCACAGTGAAGAAAATCCCAGCAAAATCCCCAAGGACCCAAGGGTCTAATGCCCATGTTACCAGAAGGAGACACAAAGTCAAAATTAAAGTCTGCATATTTTTTTCTCTGATGCCCCAGCATAAATAGAAGCAAATAAGGTACTTTGAATCTGACCCTGAAAGTGCTGACTAATTAGAATTTGTGTTTTAATACCTCTTCTTTGCCTCCGTGCTGTTCACTGCTCCATTGCCATAAGCTCTGAATATGCATAGACACACCTGCTCATGCTTTCTAGTATCTCCTGCAAGGGCTTGTATTTTAAACTGAGGAGCCAGACAATGCTCAAGGGAAGAAATGTCACATTTTACAGATGGGGAACTGTGATACAGGCTGCTGCATTTCTAAGTAGCTTTCTGAACATGGATATTTGCATATTTGTTCAGAACATCTGCGACTTAAGGTTGACAAGGCTTTTCAGGACTTTGTATATCATACAACACCCTTTCCCCACAGTATCTCTCTTCTCTTTGATTCTTCATTGCCCTCAAGAAAATACTTCAAGACAGACCTTTGAACATAGAGGGGATGCTCTGTGGTCATGGACTGAAATGTACAGGCCCTGTCCCTGACTGAGACTACCAAACAGGATGGATCATTTCATGGTGCACGGAGAGGTTGCTCTTGTAGACAATATTCATGTGATGTTTTGTAACATTTTTACCACACTTACCATCTCTCCTCAGCAGGCTTCCTCTCTGTCTGAAAGGCTGTTTTTTGCTTCCTTACCTCTGAGCATTTCATACAGGGTCGAGTAAGAGAGTAAAGTCCTAGAAGTTACCAGTGATCTGAATTACAAATGAGACATACTGAGTTCAGAGCCCTACCCTTTCCTACCAACAGATCATGATGGCAGCTACTAATATCTATTACCAGGGTATTAGTATTAGTCCAGTTTGGGATAACAGATTCCTCTTTTTGTGGTTCACATTCTTGTCACTTTGAATCATGAGGCCACGGTGCACCCCTGCTGCAAACAGAAGCGCCCTCTCCTGTGCAAAGGTTCGTTTTGCAGGGAAAGAGGGAGTGCAGTGCCGTGCACACCACCGCAGCAGGCACTGGCAGAGATGGACAGGACTGGTAGGTATCACATCCTCTAGACACCGGTTGCAGAAGACATGCTGGGAGATCCAGCTTTGGGGATGCTGGCACCTGTATGCTTCCCTCCATGCCACAGAGGTTAAAAAATTACTGCATCTCTCTGGTGCAATCCCCCTCCCCCACCTCCCCCCCTTATTTGCTACTGTTTGTGGTGGTTTGAAAATAAGACGGGCATTCCAAACTGTCAGGGAACTTTGGTCATTGTTTCACTGTACGTGGAAGTTTCCTAAAAGACCTGTCCCACAGTGTGAGCTGTAGAATGACAACATCCTCACTAAGAAAAGCCATTAGGTTGTGGATATTTTTGAAAGCCTGGTTCTGAGTTAGATTTGATCACTCACTACCCAGCAGATATATGACATTAGGTTGTACATGAAAGGAGCTACAAGGGCACCAACTGCAGAAGAAACTTGTCACATGTAGAGAGTCCGAGTTCATTCCTATGGGGTTTTGCCAGCTTTGTAGCAGAATTGTAGCAATCCTCTTGAGGCAAAATTTAATACAGAACATGAAAGCATTTCTTAATCAGGAATAGAATTTTACTTTAAAAAAATGCACTCTTCATATATAACTTAAAATTGATGAATAAGCAAACAAATCACATATATCATCTGCAAAAACTAGTTTGACCAGCTCTAGTTCATAGCCAGAAATTATTCACTTCGTGTTTTACAGTCATGCTTAAAATAATCAGCAATGAACTTATCTCCCAGGTACATTATAAATGTCTGAGACACATGTAAAAATAAGATAATGTTTTATTTATACAGTAGCCCTTCTTTAAGTCAAATGATGGAAATTATACCCAAGTAAATGCTGAGTATAAAAGAGTGAAATTTTCTAATCCCACCCCCTTACACTAGTGATCATCTTACTTGCTCTGAGCCTTATGTGTGGAGACCTGGCCATCTAAAGACCAAACTGGGAGGCACAGCCTAGGTTATACTCTGTAACTTGTCTTATAGCTTGAGCTGAGTTGGGCAAGTTGGGAGCCAGGTTCAAAAGGCTGTGTTGAGAACTGCAGATCTGATGTAGCAGGTGAACTTTTCTTCATAGCATGAAGCAGTCCCTGTGGGCTCACTGGTGGTGTCTCTGCAGGAGGAAAGGGTGGGAAGAGCCGCACAATAAATCCATCCCTCAGATCTGCTCTGACCTGGGAAGTGCCCTTTGCTGTGTATCTCACATGTGTGCCAGTGCTGAGACCTTTCCTTTGCCTGAGCAGCACAGTCAGATACTGTCTGACAAAACAGATCGCGTGCTTGAATTATCAGATAAGAAACCATCACTGTATCTGATGGGATATTTTAACAGCGTGGAATGTTTCTTGATGCCCTCACTCAGCCATAAAGCTCCTTTTCAGTTTATCCAAAGAAGTCAGAATTTGCAGTTTTCCCGTGTGGATACATTGCTTGGTACAAGGCCCCTAATCTCTTCAGTAGTCTACACAGAATATTTTAGTTTGGAAAGCACCTCTGGAGATTATCTAGGTAAATTTTTAAGTTAGATCAGGCTGCACAAGCCATTGTCACTCCTAAAGCTTTTAGTTCAGAGTGTGTCTGAACAAAGAAACTCCAAGGATTTTCATTAAGAGACAGATAATGATACAGTAATTTAGAACAGCATGCAACTTCAGTAAGGCAGAAGAACTGCAGCTGTTGCATGACACCCAGATAATCCCTGTCCCCTGCATCTATGGCACTGGGCCCCAGTGTTGGCTTACAGACTCACAGAATATCCTGTGTTGGAAGGGACTTACGAGGATCATCAAGTCCAACTCCTGACTCTGCACAGGACACCCAAGAATCACCTAATGGGCCTTGAGAGCATTGTCCAAACGCTTCTTGAACTCTGTCAGGGTTGGTGTTGTGACCACTTCCCTGGGGTGCCTGTTCAGTGCCCAACCACCCTCTGGGTGAAGAATCATTTTCCAACATCTAACATAAGTCTCCTCTGAGTCAGCTTCAGGACATTCCCTCAGGTCCTGTCACTGTCACCAGAGAGAAGAGACCAGTGCCTGCCCCTTTGATTCCCACCACGAGGAAGGTGTAAACCATGATGAGGTCTCTCCTCAGTCTTCAGGCTGAACAGACCAAGTGACCTCAGACAGTCCACACAGCTTCCCCTCCGGAGCCTTCACCATCCTCATGGCCCTTCTCTGGTTGTTCTCTGCTATCTTAATGTCTTTCTTATATTGTGGTTCCTAAAACTGCACACAGGGCTTGAGGTGAGGCCGCACCAGAGCAGAGCAGAGCAGAGCAGAACAATCCCCTCCCTCGACACTCACTTTTTATCAGAGGAAAAACATTAGAGAGGTTTAAATTCTTTGAGATCAATATCTGGCTTGCATCCATTTCAATCAGTTCAGAAACCTGTACCTCTGGTTTCTTCTAAATTCACTGCTATTATTCATCAGAGTTTGCATTCAGATGATGAAAATCCTGAGGCTGGGGCAGTTTGCATGTGCATCTTCAGAGATGAGTCACCAGTGCTCAGGCTGGCAGGGGCTGTTATGAGCCGTGTTCTGCTGCTGAGGAATTCTCTAGCAACAGAAAGTTACAGATAGTCAGAAAAGTCACAGATATTCAGCACTTTGAAGGTCTCTCCTTGATACCTTAGAGAATTTGATCTCTGGATGCGTATAAAAATAGAAATACAGAAGTTGTTAATTAGCACGACAACAGAATTTCATGTTTTTCCAAGAAACAACCTCCAATTTAGTATTATGTGGACTACTTTTGAGGACAAAGCCATTTCACAGATAAATACCAGAGGAGTCATTAAATAATTAAAAAATGAAATATGTAATAAATATAATAGATTGAGGATATATAATTTTGGCATAATGGTTCTTTCCTAACGTGTAAGAATATATAAAAATAAAACATAATATACAGAAATATCTATGGCAATTTTAAGATATTAAAAAGTATTTTATTTACATTAAGACTGGTTAATACTAATTCAATGCAGAAATGTCAACATCAACCTCAATTCCAACATGTCACAGAAATACACCACAGATGAAATGGAATGATGCTCTGAAACACTCTACAAACTCGTACTCAAATTGATTCATGATCTCTCTCTGTTAAATCTCATAAAAATATGAAGAAGTTGCTTAGATAAACATTGCCATATTTGTATCATTCTTATTTTTAAAATTCTCGTTTAAAGACACAAGGAACTACTATCAATAAGTTATTAATTAAAGTGGCAGCAGCAACAATGAAATTTGCCCCAGCATGTCTGAGGGAGTTTCCAGCTGTGGGGAGGAAGGACTGTGCTCTCCAGACTGCCAGCCTTCCGTACCATCTGCAAGCGTACCCACATCTTCTACAGACTCCTATACAGGAAAAGTGGGATCAATAACAAAAGGGAAGGGTTAGCTTAGTCAGAAATGAAACACAAGTTCAACAAACGTCTCAACAACAAGCATTCAACAAGTTCAACAACAAGCATTCTCGATCTGACTGCAAAACATGTAAAATTTACTAATTGTAAACTATCAAGCATTAGAATTGTACATTTTAATAATTTCAGGGCAGTGCAGGATCTTGACTACTGCAGCAGCAGTACTGTTGATCTGTGTTACCAGGCCACTGTTTTCCCCTCTTAATTTTCCTGGAATGTGTGATGTAGCTGAAGCCACATACTGAAGTACGAGGAAAATGTTCAAGGCTCTTGTTGAAAGACTTACTCATTTTTAATATTTTCCACTGGTTAACCACAAACGTTAAAAGCAGAGCACATGTATGAGAACTTGAACATGTACCTCCTCAAGAAACAAAAATTTCAACCATAAGAATAGTACATTGTTCTCCTCAGCAGTGCTTTTTCAGATTTTGCTCAGAAGATAAAACTGGTTTTATTTCATATGAGAGGAAGAGTCAGTCAAAAAATATAAGCTTTTAAGATCCCAAATCGAGTGAAAGTAGGTTACTTAGTTTATTCCACATATCCTTAGCAAAGCAGTATTTTCACCAGTGATACTGGTGGGCAAAGTTTATTGTAGGAGACAAACAAAAATGTGAATTATTGATCCCATAGCATCCTCAAGGAGTTGCTGGCCCACGCAGGACATGCAAGATGATGTCAGCGTGTAAAGACTTGCGTCCTGCAGCTGGCATTGGGAACTTCTTATTTGTTCCAGCAGGTACGAGCTAGCTGCCACTTTCCTGGTCTCTGCCACTAGTACGGGCCTTCTGAATGATGGATGAATCTGTTGCTTCTTTGTTTTCTTTTCTTTGGTCCCCTTCCTCTGATTCTTTTGGCGTTTCCAATTTTATGCTCTCAGTATTGTGATGGGCGGACGAATTTAGCTTGGATGAGTTCAATCTCCATCTTCTCAGGCTCCTATAACAGTCTTCTCTGATGTTTTCACTGACCAGCGCATAGATGATTGGATCTGCAACACCATTTGCAGTGCCTAAACACAGGAACACTGTAAAAATTGAATATATCTCCTGTTCAAATGGACATGGGCAGTCCTGATGAAACATAAAGTATATGGCTCTCATTAGGAGCACCACGTGGTATGGAGCAAAGCAGATCAAGAAAATAGCAATAATGGCAATAGCCACATACTTCACTTTTGCTTTCTGGCGACAAGACAAGCTGCTGCTTCTTTTTATAGTTTGGAAAATTTTGTAGTTTGTAAAAATGAGGATTGTGAAGGGTATGGCAAATCCAAATAGGAATCTAGCAAAGCTGAAAGAAGCCAGTAATGTGTTCAGGGGCACTGTCTCAAAGCAGGTTGTCACATTTGTACAGTTTCGCTTATCTTCCATACCTTCCATAAGTGCTGGAGTGTGGATTACTGCAACCATAGTAAAGAGAAGACAGACTATTATGAGGGCCTTTTTCTGTCCTCTTCTCCCCCTTGATTCCAGAGAATATACCACTGCCACGTAACGATCCACAGAGATGCAGCACAAAAGCAGAATGCTGATGTAGATATTGCAGAAAAAGATGAATCCTGTTATTCTGCAAGCAATGTCACCCATGGTCCAGTTGTGCCCGTTTTGCACATAGATAATCCAGAAAGGCAAGGTGCTTAAATACATCAGGTCACACAATGATAAGCTGAAAATATAGATGGCAACTACTTTATTCCTTTGGATTTGTACAAACGTAAGCACAGAAGTTAAGCAATTCGCTGGAAGGCCTATAGCAAAAACGATGCTGTAAACAGCCACCAGAAGTGTCTGGCTCTCTTTGTAGGGAAATCCTGGGCAAGTAAAAGTACAATTTTTGTCTAGACAATCTTCCATTATTCTTTTTCCAGCTGGTGTTTCCTGAGAATCAGAAGACAAGGTGGAAAGTTAGCACTGCATCACTTAAAAATGTGTCAGTAAAGGTAATGGTCCCATGGGTGCCAACCTGACATGCCAGTGGAGCAAGTGGGATGGGGGGTGTTTGAAAGGTGTCTCCTCAGACAGGAACTGGGAAAGTGAGGGTCACATCCCTCTACGTCTGAGAGTTAGACTGGACGTCAGTGGGTACGTGGAAGCTCTCTCAAGGGGTATCTGAAATTTTGCCCCCGGACGTAAAATCATCCATCTCCTTTCTGTCAGTTCCTATTCCAAAATCATACTGTAAATGCTAAAACCCCCATCATTCCTCATGCCATGTATCACCTGCACCCAAAATCTCACATGGGGATCAGCCTACGAAAGTCAGGTAGATGAATAAGAAATTGTAGAGAAGCTTAGACATATTTGAAAAAAAAGCTGGATTCAGTATTGTCCCCTCTTAAAAATGACTGGAGAAGAGAATCCTCACTGCTGTGTGGAGAAGATGGCACAGTACTCAGACTAGTGACAGGACCCGAGGGAATGGCCTGAAGTGGTGTCAGGGGAGGTTTAGGATGGATATTAGAAAAAGGTTCTTAATCCAGAAGGTGGTTAAACTGGTGTTAACTTACACAGTGGTTGCAATAAGGGCTGGTGGTGACAAGTTTTTTGCTGCCTCTGAGCACCTGTCACCTTTGGCGGAGGAGGAGCGGTCTTTTCTGGGCCGCCTACCAAACTCTTGTGTAGAGGGGATAAAAAGGGTGCTTGATTTCAGGGTCAGCAGTGGTTTTCTGCCCAGACCTCATCTGTGAACTGACATACAACAGTTTGTCCTTAACCCAGACATGCTTGGCCGATGTGAGTGCTGCTGTACACCTGCACACCACAGAGGGTCTGGGAGACCTCTCCTTCTGGGGTAAAGTACAACAGATGAGTACAGCTCTTAGTCAGGCAGACGGGGACAGCCAGGGCAGGGACATGGCACAAGTCACACACCACCTCCGTTACTCATCAGCTTGTCTACTGCACACACCTCAATAAAAACGCCTTCAGGAGTGGTTGAGGGTTCTCTCTCCTCTCCTCCTCCTGGCTTTGCACACTTCTCTTGAGCCTGTGCTTGTCTGAATATTCTCCTTTCCGTACGGCTTCCCCCAGAGCAGTCAGTGATGGTGCAGGGCAGGAAGTGGTAGAAGAGTTGTGCAGACACGTGGCTGTCAATGTTTGTTTGTCTTGCCTCCTCCTCTCCCACTTTTGCTCCAAGTCTCCTCCCCAAGTCTCGCTCAGCACCTGGGAGGGAGCCTCAGGAAGGAGATGCCTGCCTGGAGCTGGCATTTTTCCCTGGCGTTTGGTGTATGGACTAAGCCACAGGGCTGGGGCTGAGCCAAAGAGACCTTCACCCTTAAATGCCTGTCAGCTGCCAAGCACGATGCCTCAGCTGACAAAGTGCAGCCATAGGTATGGATTTACACTCTAGAGAAAAAGCAGGAGCTGAAGGACTGTCTGAAGCTTTGGCCTGTCAGCTTGGGAGTTTGTATCCTTCCCAGCAGGAATGCTCAAAAGTCCCGGCCCCTGTACTCGTTTGGCACGGCCTGGTTTTGGGTGGCAGGGGGGCCACAAAGGTGGCTCCTGTGAGAAGCTGCTGGGAGCTTCCCACCATGTCCGGCAGAGCCAGTGGCTGATGGCTCTGAAGATGGACATGCTGCTGGCCAGAACTGGGCCAGTGAGAGAGGCTGGTAACACCTCTGTGATGACATTTTAAAGAAGAAAATCAAAACAAAGTCACCAGATTTTGGATTCTAGTCAGAGAAGAGGAGGAGGTGAGAACATGTGACAGAAAACAACATGGGGACACCAAGATCAGTGGAGAAGGAGGGGGAGGAGATGCTCCAGGCACCGGAGCCGAGGTTCCTCTGCAGGCTGTGGTGCAGACCATGGTGAAGCAGCTGTGCCCCTGCAGCCCATGGGTCCACAGGGAATGCAGAGATCCACCCACAGCCCCTGGGGATCCACGGGGAATGCAGAGATCCACCCGCAGCCCGTGGGGATCCCCGGGGAATGCAGAGATCCACCCGCAGCC